>JAASGP010000797.1:0-12430 GCA_023334275.1 Globisporangium carolinianum | reverse complement strand
TCGTCGTCTGTGGCGCTGTGCTCCGGACGCAGAGCCACCGATTCGCTGCGTTCCAGTACAAGCTCACGAGTGCGCACACGCCGCGGTCGGTGAAAGCAAAGCGCCTCAGCTAGCGACGTGGTGGCCATCACGACCACGTTCATTGCGACGCGAGAGTGTATGCAAGTATATGAGAACAAGTAAGAGTTCAGAGTCGTCCGTAACGAATGCCACAGCGCATGCACGTTCACATCCACACCCACACGTTCTGTCTATCTGTCTTTCTGACTATGCGTTTGTCTTCAAGCAGCGCTGCGGTGGATGCCACTCATGCGTAAGGTGTGGCGAAACGATGGCGCTGTCGCTCGTTGTCGTCACATTCGCACGAGTGGCAGCAAAGATGCTCACGAGCGTGACAAGCTCGTTCGTCCTTCACAGACGGATGAACATGCATACCGCGTGTGCAGCCCAAGCGTATAGCGTGACAGCGTCTTCGAGATTCGTCAAGCGCACATATGTGCATGACGATCCGCTGCTGTGACTGCACGCGACTGCCTGCACGTAGCTGGACAGCGCGAGGTCTGCACTGTGCGTGGATGTTGCCGCCATACTTGTGCACGGATCTCGATGCAATCTGTGCATGCATCCGCTGCAGCTCGTCAATCCACTCGTTCTTGCACATCGCCTCGACACTGTACCGATGATGAACCGGGCGAGCACGTCGTCGTAGTCGACTGTGCTCGTGCTGGAATGGGGACGCGAGCAAGCGGACCGCACGGCCTAACGCTCTTCACGCAACCATCGCAACTCGCTCGCGTCCAGCAACGCACTGCTACGCAACGCAGCGCTGCTCAGCTCTGCTCGGCGTCAAACACGTCGCGCGACAGGATGTGGTGCAGCGCGGCTTCGAACGTCGCGAGGTAGTAGCCCGACTCGCTGCGGCGCTTCTCGGGGTCACACAGTCGATTCAGCAGCACTTGCGTCATGATCGGCGCTGCGAGATTGCTGTGCACAATGACGTAGATGAAGATCGGGAGAAAGTCGTCGCCACTGAGCACGTCGTCGTGCTCGGAGTGTAGTGCTGCGATGATAGCGTCAGCGTCGTCGGTCGCACTGTGCTGGCTCGTCACAGTGTCGTTGTCGGTCGCGCGCGTCGGAGCCGACGCAGGCGGTGGCAGTACAGCCGACGCGGCAAACGAGATCGAGTGGCGCCGCGAGTGGCGTCGCGGCAGCGGGAGGCTTGCGCGGTACATCTGCCGTTCGGCCTTGTACAGCGTGTGGATTGCATGGGCCGTTGCAACGAGCTTGCGCATCTTGTCGAGCGGCAGGAACGCGTCGTCGATCTCGTGGAGCGCGTCGACGACACTGCGCCAGCTGCTGAGCGAGATCTTGTCGATCGGGATGCCAAAGTAGCTCTGCGGCTTGCCGCGCAGCTCCGTCACGCGCTGGCGAAACTGGGCTTCCTTATGCTGCACCTTGGCGCGCAAGTACATCGAGAGGTCGCGCATGAGCGGCACGCACACGCGCTCTTCGAGTTCGTGCCGGATCGCGTCCGAGATCATCTGCTGAAGCTTGTCATTGTTGCTCAGCACGTCAGCGGTCGTGAGGCTCACAAACGAGCTCGAGCGGCCGCCACTGAGCGCAGTCGCGGCAGCGTCCGCCGAGCCAAAGTACTTGAGTAAGCGCTGCACGTGCGTGTGCATCTCGTCGAACCGGTGCTCGAGCATGTACTCCTGGACACCGTCGAGGATGTCGCCGAGCGCTTCGAGCAAGTTCTGGCCAGCGTCGCAGCCGCTGTGCTTGATCTTGGCGAGGAACTTGGCGCACGCTTTGCCCTCCGGGGACGTCGCGTCGTGCACCGTGTGGTACACGTACACGCGGAGCTCGCGCGGGATCGCCTGCGTGCGGTTGCGCTCGAGCAAGCCAACGTGCGGCACGTCGAGGAACTGCTGGAGCTGCTTGAGCGCGACGCCGTGGAGGAACGTGAGCGGCGACGGCGTCACGAGCGCCGCCGTCGTGCGTAGGAACGTCTCGAGGATCGGCGCGCGGTCGCTCGCGAGTGACGCGTTGCGCCCGCTGCGCCGCGTCGGGAACTCGCACGCGTTCACGCGACCAGAGAGGCGACCGAGCTGTGTGTGCAAGTGAAGACACACACGTTGCGACAGCCATGAACAGATGAACAAATACCAATGGTGGCCGCGTCAACACTGTGCAGTAACCGAGACGTATCGAGCAGGCGTACGGTCGAAACTGACAGCTAGCCAGCCAGAGAGTGGACACGCACCTTGCGAAAGAGCTTGTAGAACTCGCGGAAGCGCTTGCGCGTGAACCACACGACGCCGCTTTCGATGTCGACGACGCGGATCATGTACTCCTGACGACCACACGTACACACACACATAGAGTCATACACATACGTTGTAAGAGTCGCTCGTACAGAAACGCACACATGTCTTCGCAGCAAACACGAGCGCGTGGACGCACCATGTGGCTGTTGCTGCGCACGGCGCGAAAGTCTTCGTTGATCACGCGAATGGACAGACCCTGGCGAATGCCTGCGAGGACACGACCGATCGACCACGTGAGTGCGACAACAAGAGATGATCAAGCCAGTAGCGAGATGTACGATCGCACCTTTGGCCTTGAGGATCAGCAAGTGCCACTCGTGGTCCGAGATGATCCCGTCCATCGAAATCGTCATGTCCATAAGCTGCATGTTCACATGCAGACGCACAGACGACGACATCGCTCACTACGTCAGCAGTCGCAAGCGCAAGCAATCGGACACCTGAACTACCAATCAACACTGCCGTCACACGTCCAAAAACGCACCATCTTGGACGGCTGGATGCGCTTGACGATCATCGAGCGCAAGAGGTCGAGCTCATGGCTCGAGATGACGCCATTGCGGTAGATCTCGCTCGCTTTTGACAAAAGCTCAAAGACCAAGTGCGGCTCGCGGTGCCGGATGCGGTTCTCAGCTTCAGTCAAGTTCAGCTTGCTCCGTTTGATGACGTCTATGTGCGCAGTGTCAAAGATGCTCGACGGCTCAGCCGCCGCTGCTGCTGCTGCTGCGGCGGCAGCGGACGCCGATGGCTCGGAGCTCCGCAGCTCGACAGGGATGAACTTTTGGTTCATCGAGTCCGCAACGAGCTTTGCGTTCGCGCCACCGAGCACTGGCGGCGGCAGTGCGTCGCGCTCCTTCAGGTCGTCGTCGTCGCCGTCGACTGAAAACTCCTTCCCGTACAGCGTGCCATCGTCTTCGGCGAGCGTACTCGACTTCTCCGACCCGCAATCGTCCACATCGTCGCCAACATCGTTGCGAGCGCCTGCAACGTCGTCGACGACGCGCTCGCTCTTGCACTCGAGCGCTTCGTCGTCGTCGTCGTCGTCGTCATCGACACTAACGTTTGTATAAGCAGCGCTGCGCTCCGTGTCGTCGTCGTCGCAGTCGTCGTCGTCGTCGTCTGAGCACGCCAGTTCGGCCTCATCGTCTGGCAACTGACGTCCACACACACACACATGGACAATCTCCAGTTAGTCCGAGCCATCCAGCTACACACACACAGTAATACAGTAACACACAGCCACATAAGCGACTCGAACGTACGCGAAGAAAGTCGTCGGGCAGTGGGTTCTTGATCGGGAAGCTCGGCGACGCGCCGTCAGCAGTCGCCGCTGCAGCGTCGTCAGCTGTGCGACAAATGCGCGCCGACTCGTCCGCCGCCTCCATCTTGAGGATCGCTGCAATCGCCTCTTCCATAATGTAGTCGTTGCACTCGAGCAGCGCCTGCAGTGGCTCGGTGTCCCACTTGGGGAAGATCGACGCGAGGATCTCGACGCCGCGCGCAATCGACTCGGGCGTCGGTGCAGCTTTCGCACGGCTCAGCGGCTTGACGGTCGTGGTGATCGCTGGTGGTGGGGCTGCTGCAGCTGCATGTGCGCTCTTGCGCTTTGGAAAGAGCACGTCGAGCAGACTGTTCTCCTTCTTCTTCTTCTCGCGGAACGGGCTGCTGCTGCGGTGGCTCACGTGTCCGTTTGCCAATGTCGACGGCGCTGCTGCTGGTGGAGCGATACCATGGACGAGCGGGTGACTGCCAGGGTAGTGGTTCAAGTGGCTACGTTGGTGCTGCTGCTGCTGCTGCTGCTGGCTGAGCGGTTGCCGCGCAGTACTACCTCGTTGCTTCATCGTGCGCGTCTCGCTCTTCCAGAGCGACTTGCGCCGACTCTGCGGCGGCGACGACGACGGCGCGCCGAGGAACGACCCAAACAGATCGCTCGAGCGCTCGCCGTGGTGGCTGCCGGGCATGAAGCACGCGCACTGATGTAGCAGTGGTGGTACTGACTATGCTCTTGCGGCGACTGAGCAGGTGTGACGACGACGGCGGCAACGGTGTCGATCGCAGCAGACAGCGGAAAAGTCGACGGGACTGACTCGCTGCAGCGACGCTAGTGAGCAGCAGGCAAATGCTCAACAGCGAGAGACGAGAGGAAGGAGAGGGACAGCGAAAAAGACGCAGTCAATATGCGCACAGAGACGAAGAAGGCGGGTTGTCGTCTGGTGGAGAGAGCGCAAGCGCGCGTGTGCTCTCGCGGTGTGTTGATCCTGTCGTGCGTGGTGTGTGCGTGGATGTTGTCGTTGGTGTCGTTGATGTTGTTGGCGTTGTTGTCGATAGTGACGAGAGTGAGGTACAATATTCCAGTTCTTCAGGAGGGAAACAAGAATCGCATCAGTTCATTCTACGATTCCTATACAAGCAGCCTGATTAGCACTGTTTGTTTTTGATGCCATCATCTTGCAGAAAGGATTCTAGTGTTATGCTAATTCCTCAACGCAACGCCTCGAATTGATCTCTGTTCAGCATTCGACCCAATCCCCCAGCTGTTCGTTCAAGCACTAGCAGAGGCACAGCACATAGCACGAAGGCTGCTCGAGGTCTCCTGCGCCGCGTCCTCGCTGCATCGCATCATCATCACCGCCTACTTGCGCGACGCTCGCTCGACCGCTTCTTCGAGTGTGTGCGCGTGCACGCGCACGATCTCCGACCGTCTCTCTCTTTTGCAGCTCGCACACTCGCAAGTGCGCGTGTGCGTGTGCGTCGCATCCGAACCGGTAGTGATCTGATATCCTGTCACCTCGATCACAGCCTCCGACCTTCTGTCGGCACTGCGACGCGCTCGCAAGCACATCAGCGGTCCATCGAGCAAGTGCGTATAAGTGCACGACGCTCTCCCTCGTCGTAGCTCCAGCAGCTCCAGCATCAACCCAACAGCAGTCGCAACTGCTGCCCACGCGCACGCACGCACACGTCTCGCTGTCATGGACCCTGTGCTATCTGGCTCGCTCTGCTTCCTCGTGCTGGCGATCGTAATGTACGTCAAGTTCATTCGCGATTACCCGTGGAGCGACGACGAGCATCACGATGACCACAAGACGTCGCCCGTTGAGCCTGACGCCGTGCCGTTCCTGCACCCATCGTCGCCCGTTGGTGTGCTCCAGAAGCAGAAGCAGAAGCAGAAACAGAAGCAAGCCAAGCAGCAGGCACAGCAGACGCATCAGCAGATGCAGTCGCCACATCGCGGTCTCGCATTGCTCCAGAGCGTGCGCATGCAGGGCGGTACTGGCGCCACAGCCGCACAGCACTACCCCGGTGGCTTCCTCAACAAGCAGCCGATGCGCCGACGCACCCACAGCGCGACAGTAAGCGCAGCAGCAGCAGCTGCAGCTGCTGGACCGCAGGTCGGCGCTGCAGCAGGCAATGGCGATCCAAGTGGCGACACTACAGCAATGGACCAGCTGGCCACGACGATCTTTGAGGGTCAGGACGACCGACGACACACGCAGCACCAGCACCACAACCACCATCCACATCTGCACCAGCGGTACCCGCCGTCGTCCGGTCGCGGGCAGCACCGCATCAACTTTGACAACATTGACTTTGACAGCGACAGCGAGCTCGAGTTCCATTCGCCATCGTCGCCACCTAGTCGACGCGGTAGCACAGCAGCAGCAGCCGCAGTCGCTGCAGCTTCAGCAGCGGACGACTCGCTCGAGAGCGTGCCGTTTGAAGACCACGACAGCAGCTTCTTGGACCTCGAGAGCAGCGTGAACCCGCCTATGCGGGACACCGACGACCTTGACGACCTTGACGGTCTTGATGCGTATCAAGTGCGGTCGCCGACCGGCCGCAAGTCGATTGGTGGCGCTGACGACGATCCACATCAGCACTTTCGCATGAACGACTTGGGGCTCGAGAACAGTAGCAGCAGATCGCCGTCGAAGCCCGACGCAAAGAGCACAATCGACCGGCAGTTCGTCCGCGCTGTCGCCCAGCCGGCGCAGATGCAGCTCGAGGTCGCGCGCAAGGCGCGGATCCCGCTCTTTTTGCACTCGCCAATGTACGTCAAGACGTCGACGCCGCCGATCGTCGACGACCCCATGCTGCTCGCGGTGCAACCGCCGCCACGACTTGACCACTTTGGCGGCGCCGAGCTGCCCGATGGGATCGCAAACGACGGTGGTGGTGGTGTTGGGTATGGCGGACAGACAGCTGCACCAGCAGGCGCGCTGATGGAACCTGGTGCGATGGCAGTCGGCATGACGCCGCGCCGCCGCGACAAGCTCCCGGCCAAGTGCACGACGAACAACAGCAGTCTCCATATTGACTTTAGCGAACTCAAGGTCGCCGAGCTGATCGGACAGGGTGCGTTCGGGACCGTGCACCGCGCAACGTGGCGCGGCACGACCGTTGCGGTCAAGATCCTCGTGTGTCAGTACCTCACGGCCGACATCTTGGAGGAGTTTGAGACCGAAGTGCAGATCATGAGCATCCTGCGGTGAGTACGTCTGCTGCTCCTACTGTATGGGAGAGTCACTGCTAATGGCGTACTGATGCACCTGTATGTGGTGCATACAGACACCCAAACATCTGCTTGCTCATGGGTGCGTGTCTCGACCCGCCGACGCGGTGTCTCGTGATCGAGTACCTCCCACGCGGCTCGCTCTGGAACGTCTTGCGGCAGGACAACGACATTGACTACATCAAACAGACCAGGTACGTCCAGTATGGGATGCTTGTTGCTGCGACAGTTACGGTATGCTGACTCTGGTCTCCTCGATGTACCTCCTCGTCGTCCTCGTCGTTAGTATTGCACGCGACACGGCGCTTGGGATGAACTACCTCCATGCGTTCCAGCCGCCGATTCTCCATCGCGACCTCAAGAGCCCAAACTTACTCGTCGACCTGTCGTACGCGATCAAGATCTCGGACTTTGGACTTGCGCGCGTACGGGCGCACTTCCAGACCATGACCGGCAACTGCGGCACGACGCAGTGGATGGCGCCCGAGGTTCTTGCGGCTGAGAAGTATACGGAGAAAGCCGACGTGTTTTCGTACGGCGTCGTCGTGTGGGAGACCGTGACGCGGCAGTGTCCGTACGAAGGGCTGAGCCAGATCCAAGCCGCGCTCGGTGTACTGAACAACAACTTGCGCCCAACGATCCCACTCGACTGCCCGCCGCTATTTAAGAAGCTCATGACGCTCTGCTGGGACAGCAAGCCCGAGGAACGACCGACGTTTGAAGCGATTCTGGAGATCCTACACCATCACGCAACCGACGACTTTGTCCCAATGGTGCGCTGAACAGGTGCGTACGAACGTACGTACTAACACAAGACTCGACACCTCGGAGGCAGCAAAGACGAGAGCGCGTGTCGGTGCTCCCGATCTGCATCGATGTCGTCGTCGGCCATGTTTGTAGGAGAGGCGATCCAGACGCAAGCGAGGTGTCGTTGTGTATTGGTCTGTGCAGTCTTAGCAAGCGCGTTGGGGTGACCGTCGAGTCCGTCCATCAGTCGATAGTTTATAGAAGCAAACGTTCACGATCGTGTCGCGTCGTCGTCTCTGGTCTGTCACGAACGGAGCGTGCGAGCATGTGGGAGGTAACGACGAGATAACTACGTCGTCAGTAGTGGCGACGTCCACAGCGTCGACTGGAAGCGGATACCCGGTCAGAGCGACGCAGGCAAGTTGGCGTGGCTGCTGCAGAGGACGGACGGACATTCCGTGAAGGATCGTGGCGCAATGCGAGTGGTGGACATGACGGTATTGCTGCGAGTGTGTGAGTCGTGACATAATACAGAATAGCTATGAACAGCATGAGCCACAAATAGTGTTATTCAGCGGCAGCAGCAGCAGCAGCAGCATTAGTGGATCTGTCGCAGCTGCTACTCGCAGTCAGTATTGTCATGCTTTTATGCTACGTACTTGCGTGCGCAACGAATGCAAGATGCCAAAGCGAGAGAGAGAGAGAGATCATAGCTGGCCAACTACATTTGTTTGTCTACGAGTGTCGAGCATATCTGGTTCGCTGGATTTGTCGACATGCAGCGGACGAACAGAATGAGCTGAAAAGGATATGTATGAACCATATATATTGACGAGACAGCATTGCTGCTTATCCACCAACATCGAAAACAAAAAATAACATCTACGCAACTCGTGTGCAGACGGCACCTTGCGCTTCTACACCATGTCCGAGCCAATCACTCCTGGACCGATTGACCGATCGATTGACCGACTGCTCACTTGACTGTTCACGGACACTCGTCTGTGTCCATGGCAATCGAGACGTCAAATGCGAGCTCGCCGTCACGCTCGTGCACGACGACGTGGCTCTTGGGCTGCAAGCGACCCGCAATGATGAGCTTGCTCAGGTCCGTCACGACGTGCTTCTCAATGTACCGCTTGATCGGTCGCGCGCCGTACTGCGGGTCGTACGCTGCGTCCAGAATCACATCGAGCGCATCAGTCGCAACAGTCAGCGAAATTTGCGACTCGCGCAGCCGCGCAACGACCGAGTCGAATTGCAACCGCGCAATCTGTCGCAACTGCGCGCGCGCAAGCGGCGCAAACACGACAATGTCGTCGAGCCGGTTCAGCAATTCGGGCCGCAACGTCAATCGCAATTGCTGCAACACGAGCTCGCGCTGGCGTGCAAATGCAGGATTTGTGCTGTTGTCGACATTCTTGTCATTGTTTTCGCCACTGTTGCGATCCGTTGGCTCGCACTTGAGCTTCTTGTTCGCCCGTGGCGACAGGTTGTCATTCTCACTCAGCAAGTGCTCAGCGCCAATGTTCGACGTGAGAATGATCACAACGTTCGTAAAGTCGACCGTGCGGCCGTGCGAGTCGGTCAGGCGGCCGTCGTCGAGTACTTGGAGCAAGACGTTGAGCACCTTCGCATGCGCTTTTTCAATCTCGTCGAGCAGAATGACGTTGTACGGCTGGCGCCGCACAGCTTCCGTCAACTGGCCGCCTTCGTCGTGACCTACGTAGCCGGGCGGCGCGCCAATGAGCCGTGCGACCGCGTGCTCCTCCATGTACTCCGACATGTCGATGCGCACCATGTGGCGCTCGTTGTCAAAGAGTTCAGTTGCCAGCGCTTTTGCAAGTTCGGTCTTGCCGACGCCCGTTGGACCCAAAAACAAAAAGCTGCCAGTCGGTTGTTCGCGCCGCGCGAGGCCAGCGCGCGACCGCAACACCGCGTCACAGACGGCTCGGACAGCATCCTGCTGGCCAACAACACGGGCATTCAGCCGTGCGTCGAGGTGCAGCAACCGGTCGCTCGCACTTGCCGAGAGGCGCGCAACTGGAATGCCAGTCCAGCGCGCGACGACCTGACAGATCTGTTCGACGCGCACGACCTCTTCAACAAGGTCGTTGTCATCGCTGGAGGTGTCCGCATCGGCCTGCTGTTTGCGCGCTTCAGCTTGCGCAATCAGCTTCTGGACGTCGGGGATCGCGTAGTACTTGAGGTCCGCGACGGTCTGCAAGTCCTGACGCCGCTCGGCTCTCTCCATCTTGAGCTGGAGCTGCGCGAGTTTGTCCTTGAGCGTTCGCACGGCGTCGACGCGCGCTTTCGCTGCTTCGTGTCGCAGCACGAGCGGCCGCAACTCGTCGCCAATTGCATTCAGTTCGTCTTGAACGACAGCAAGGCGCTGCTTGCTCAGCGCGTCCGTCTCTTTCGCAAGTGCAGTTGCTTCGACTTGGAGCTGCAGCTGCCGCCGCTCGAGCTCGTCAATGACTTCTGGCTGGCTGTCGAGCTGCACGCGGACGCTCGCACAGGCCTCGTCGACAATATCGATCGCTTTGTCGGGCATGAACCGCTGCGAAATGTACCGGTCCGCGAGCTTCGCTGCTGCAACGAGCGCGCCGTCGACGATCTGCACGCCGTGGTGCGCTTCGTAGCGGTCTTTGAGGCCGCGGAGGATACTGACCGTGTCGGCCACCGACGGTTCATTGACTATCACTTGCTGGAACCGCCGCTCGAACGCCTTGTCCTTCTCGACGTACTGCCGGTACTCGTCGAGCGTCGTCGCGCCAATGCACCGGAGCTCGCCGCGCGCGAGCAGCGGCTTGAGCAGGTTCGCAGCGTCCATCGCACCGGATGTCGCGCCGGCTCCGAGGATCAAGTGCATCTCGTCAATGAACAGAATGACCTTGCCGTTGCTCGCTTGGACGTCTTTGAGCACGGCTTTGAGGCGCTCTTCGAACTCGCCCCTGTACTTTGCACCGGCAATGAGCGCACCCATGTCGAGACTCACGACCTGACAGTTGAGCGAGGCCGGCACGTCGCCTAAGACAATGCGGTGCGCAAGGCCTTCGACGATCGCGGTCTTGCCAACACCGGGCTCGCCAATCAGCACCGGATTGTTCTTCGTCCGGCGCGACAGAATGCGCACGACACGGCGGATCTCGTCGTCGCGGCCAATCACTGGGTCGATCTTCCCGGCCTCGGCGAGCGCCACGAGGTTCTGGCCGTACTTGCTCAAAGCGTCGTACGTCTCTTCAGCGTTGCTGCCGTTCACGGCGCGGCCACCGCGTGAGACCGTCGCCGACTCGCGCACTTTGGACTCCACAAGACCGTGCGCTTTGAATATGGTGGCAGTCTGTGCGTGCGCAAAGAGCGCGAGCACGAGGTGGTCAACCGCGACGTGCGTGTCTTTCATCTCTTTCCGCATCTTCACGGCGTACTTGAGCACTTTCGTGAGCGCCGAGTCGATGCTCACGTTGTCGGGCGCCGGTGTCTGCGACGGCTGCCGCTTCAGCTGCAACTGTATGTCCGTGACGACTGCATCGACGTCTGCGCCAGCGCGAGCTGCGAGTTGCCGTGCAAACCCGCGCGGGTCGCCCAGCAATGCTTCGGCGAGGTGCAATGGCGTCACTTGCGCATGACCGTAGTTCTCGGCGAGCTCGCGCGCGCTCTGCAGGTACTCGTTCGTCTTGTCCGTGAACTCTTGCGGATTCATCGTCGTTTGCTGTGTTGTTTGTTTGCTGTGTTGTTTGCAGTTGCTTGCAAATTGGGAAATGAGGCGCTGTGAGTGCGAGAGAGCGAGCACTTCAACTTGGTTGTTGTTGTTGCTTTGCTCCAAAAAGACGCGTGCTCTGGATACAAGATGGATGACAGACAATTGAGGGGCGTTGATGGGCGTTTTAGTTATCGAGAGGATCGAATTGCACTCATGTCACACGAATCGAGGTGTTTCGAGACCATTCCGAGTGTCGAACAATATGTTTAAACGAATAGTCTCGCCAAGTGTGTGCAAATGAGCGTGAAAGGGTGTGCATGGGTGTCTGTAGGCTCTTGCATTTCTTGTATTTCTTGTATTTTATTGTATTTCTTGTATTTTCGAGAGCTGGTTGCCACATTTCTCGAAATCTAGACAATGCCAGATCGTGTAATGTTGTCTTCACGAGATTGGTTGCTTGCCTACTTTGCAGGCAATCGTTTATGCTCAACTGGACGTGCGCCATATTTCTCGTCGGGCTCTGCTGTGCAGACTACCAGTCCAGGACGTTTGGACGGACATGCTCCTAACAGCGTACGCCAGCGACTCGTACTCAGTCCCATGGTCATCGTGTTGTTATCGCTCCGGTACCGCGAGACGCCAAAGTTCGTCAGTTTGGCGCGCATACTGCTCGGCGCTGTGGCCATGCTCCACAATGAACACTTTACCTTTTGCATCTAAGAGCTCCAATCCACCACACATGCGGGTGGATGAGCTTCGCCACAAGTTTGATCTGTGAGCTTGCGGGTCACCTCTCTCGTACGCAGTCGCTTCGATGCCAGGAGCTCCAAGTCGCAGAATTTGACGAGTCAGACGTCAGTGAACGCACCAAATGGCAATGCAATGAAGTGTCGAGGCGGCGACATCCAGAATGTGATCTCGCATCTGGAAAACGGTGTAGAAGCGTGGTTTCGAGCTGTATATGGGTCCAGTTTTATCAGCATTGGTGGTCAATACGCTACGGCACGTGTCTCGGTGACGGCCGCGTCTCGGACACAAAGGCAGTCGGGTCGATCTACTTTGAGCCGTTCCTTGCAGCGGACGGCAGCGGCATCGCGATCAGCTGCATGATGCAGGCAGTTGATGCAACGGGACTTGCAG
>JAASGP010000796.1:0-12443 GCA_023334275.1 Globisporangium carolinianum | reverse complement strand
TGCAGCTTTTGCAGCACTATCTGTGAAAGTTCAGCTTGGCGAGTGAAGGGATGTGCGATGTAGCCATGTGTTGGTGTTGTTCGTGATCGAGCTGCCAATAATGAATCGAGCAGCTCTCATACAAGTCAGCGTGTGTAATGGACTCGATTCTGGAGCATTTCGATAAGGTCCGCACACACAATACAAGTCCGCCACGCAACCACTCGTCTGTCTCTCACGATCCTATCCGCACACGCAGTGTCACGTGCGATCCTTCTCTAGCTTCGGCTGGCAAATGCACTGGATGTACGAACGAGAACGGTCCTACAGACCATTCATCGAGTCCCATTGCACTCGGTCTCTTCTTCCCTTTAGACCAATCCGTAAGATCGCACTGCGCTACTCGCTCTCGGGCCGCTGGATCTTGTGCAGTGCGTTCACGAGCGGCTGCTGCAACATCGTTGGGATCGCGCCTTCGGGTGCAGCCGGCACTGCGTCTTCGCTGCTATCACGCAGCGCGTGTGCGCACGTTGCTGTCGCGACACTGTCGAGGAACGCGCGCAGTTGCGCAAAGTACCGGTCGCCGCCACGGAGCCATGTGTCGTTGTGCGTGCCGTTTGGTACAGCAAACCAGACGCGTTGCGCGCTTGCAACCGCGCGTTTGTGGAGCGTCGTCATGTGATTCGGTGGCACGAGCTCGTCCTGCTGGCCGGCGACAAACAGAATCGGTTGCGTCACGCGCTCGATCGTGCGTGCGCTGTCCCAGTCGATGCGGAGCACGAGCGGCTTGACGTAGCTCAGCATCGGCATGAGTGAGTCGACCATCGACGAGATGCTCAGGAACGTGTTCTCGAGGATCACAGCTGCTACCTGTGCGGACATGCACCATCGAGTGAGTTTGGTGGTGAATGGTGGGTGAATCACTCAAGTTTCGACATCAAACGCAATAAAACGACAAATGAGTGTGATAAAACGCAATCAAACACAATCAAACGCACACAAACGTGAAACAATGCACACGCAAGCAATGAAACGTCCTACATCCCAAACATAACCCACGCACCTTCGACGTCGGCTGCTTCACTGCCAAGTCGACAGCGACGGCGCCACCGAGCGAGCGGCCAAACAAGACGATCGCGGACGTGTCAATGTCCGAGCGCGCGTGCATGGCGTCGAGCACCGCCTGGATGCTCAAGCACACATACGTCCGAATGCGTAAGCACGCAGTGCAGCAGGTCGCGTTGGCAACCACCCAACCACCCAATCACCCAATTGCGCATCCACACCTCGGCGTCGAGCTTCAGTCCCTTCTCGCTCGGCTCGCCCTCGCTGTGGCCAAAGCCGCGGTAGTCGACGAGCAGCACGTTCGCACCGACCTTGCGGTACAGATGTACCGCATTGGGGAGGCGGTAGCCAATGTCTGACAAGCACACACACATCAGCACGCCAGCAAAACAGCGAGCTACAGTCGAGTGTACACACATCCACGCACACAAACGTACTGCCAGCGTTGCCGTGGAAAAAGATGATCGTTGCGCGATGCTTCGCGTCCTCGTGCTTGAGGAGCCACGCGTGGACGTGCACACCGTCGGCAGCGCGGATCATCAGGTCTTCGTACTCGATGCCATGCTCGCCGGGATGGCGGTAGCCTGCATACAAGTATGTACATGTGCACATACACGCACATTAGTTAGCAGCGCTTTGCGTAGGTGACAAGATGCTCGCAGTCACACACACATACACACAGGTGCATGTATGTGCTGGCATGAACCATACGACCACACACCTGGCGGGTTCTCGCGCGTGAGCTTCGAGGCGCCAGGGATCGTCGGGAAGTAGAGCAGCTTGTCCTGAAACGCGTAGAGCAGCAGCAGCGCGCCGGCGCAGAGCGTGCCGCTCGCGTACGCGACGTTGAGCAGCCAGCCGGCGAGTCCCGTTGCTGCTGCGCTATCGGTCGACATGCTTGTTGCAATGGTTGTTGCAAACAAATCTTGGCTTTCTGTCTGTCGTTGAATCTTCTGGCAAGTGCAGTCTCACTTGGACGAAGTATAGTTGTGGTGGTCAATCTGCTCATCTCTTGACGTTTGACTTGCAGACAGTATGGGATGTAGCAACAATGTCGACACCATTTGACTTGTATAGAGTATACTCACAGGACAGCGTCTTCGCTACAAGCTGCAAATCCCCAAATGTCAACGCATACGCTCGCTTGCACACTCGATGCGTCCGACACGTACGACCTTGTGCTTCATGCACAAGCTGCCCCGACCTGACGACTCTGCTCATCCCAAGCAGTGTAGTGTACTAACAGAGGCGATATATTATATTCGAGTGAGAGTTGGTGTCAACGTCCTGAGTCCTGCGGCCTGACGCAATGCGTCCTTAGAGGATACTGCAGAAGCTCTTGCCGCTTCGCGTCTTCGGGAGCTGCTGGTTCATGAGCACGCACCGGATGCCTTCGTCAAAGACCTGCTTGAGGTTCTTCTGCGTCAGCGCCGAGCACTCAATGTACTTGTACGCGCCGAGCTCGTTCTTGAGCGCTTCGCCCTGAGTATACACATCAGCATACATATCGCGCGTGTAATCCAGATACAAACCACCATTGTCAGTACTGACGCAGCGCGGCACACGCAATGGAGCAACTCTAATGATACAGCACGCACCTGTTCGGTCGTGATCGGCGCCATCTTCTTTTCGCGGAGCTTCTCGATCGTGTCTTCGTCGTCCCGCAGGTCGAGCTTCGTGCCAACGAGGATGAATGGCACGCCCGGTGCGTAGTTGCGGATCTCGGGCAGCCACTTGGACGTGACGTTCTCAAACGACGCGCGACTGCAGTGCGTTCAATGCGTCGTCACATCCAGTCAGCTTGCATACACGCACGTGTATACTAGTATATCCATGTACGCGCAAGTGTGTCGTACAACGCACCTCACGAGCGAGAAGCAGATGAGGAAGACGTCGGTCTGCGGGTAGCTCAGCGGCCGCAAGCGGTCGTAGTCCTCTTGGCCTGCTGTGTCCCAGAGCCCGAGGTTGATCGGTTTGTTGTCGACCATGACGTTCGCGCTGTAGTTGTCAAAGACCGTTGGGATGTACTCGCCCGGGAACGTGTTCGTCGTATACGAAATGAGCACGCACGTCTTGCCAACCGCGCCGTCGCTGTATGGGACACGCATGTGCAGCGCATTGCAAGCGGATGTGAGTGAGTGTCCATGCGCTGAGCTGACGTACGCATAGCAAACGACAACAAACGTACCCGACGACGACGCATTTCATGTTCTGCATGGCGCTCGTGTATGTAAAGGTGTGTGTGTGTGCGTGTGTGTGCGAGCTGTGTGCTCGAGACGTGCTGGTGTGGAATGGCGCGCATTGAGCGCCACCGTTCGCTATCGCAACCGCTATTGCAGCGAGCGCGAGTCAAAGCGAGTTCCATTTCGGTCGCGACTGCTCGTGCTCGATAGGCGCAACTGCCGATAGTCGCTAGTCGTCTCACTTGCTATTGCGATGGCTCGCTCTATGTCGCACGACGTCGCACGATACAATGATCGATCTTTCCCACTTTTTCCTTCGATTTTCGACCGAAATGAGCCAAATAATGGGCAAGTCAAAATGGTGCTCGTCGCAGCAGCTGGCACCAGCATTTCGAGCAGCACGCGCCACGTCAGTCCATCAAGTCCAGACGTCAACCAAGCAGTCGTTCGATCGTTCCTTTCAGCACGCGTTGCATACTTGAAGAGTGGAACGTGCGTCAGGCAGGAGCAGCTACTTACTGCTTCGCCTGTACAACGCGACGACAGCGACGCACTCTGTGATGCACGACGCCACATAGCTCTCTCTCTCTCTCTTTGGGTCTGTATGTCTGTCTGTGCGTACGCTTGTGTGTGAGTGCATGTCGACGCTAAGACGCAGACGACAACGACGACGACGAGATGGCAGTAGTGAGCGCTTGGACGATCGAGCAGCTCAACTCAGCTCACGTCACTAAACTTGGTCTCTGCAGAGCGAGCGACGATGACACGCACGAGAGAGCAGCGTGCATGCAAACGCATATCAGCAGTCGATACGTTCCACATACGCAAGTTTCATTCGCATACACCACACACACTGGGACGTACGCAGCGAGCTCGTGTACTGCTCGAGCTGCTCGACCATGTCCTCGAGCTCCGTGAGCTCTTCGTCAATGTCGTCGATCGTCCGGAGCTTGTCGTCGATCGCAGCGGCTGGATAACGTACAGTATTGTAGCATTGCGCATGTGTCAGGTATGCGTGGCGCCAGCATCAACACCTGCCTACATGTGTGTCATGCAACGCACCTTTGGCTCGAAGGTGCTTGGAGAGCTTCCCGACGCTCTGCACTTCGCGACACATACTGTTGTGCTTGCGCTCGAGGTTGAGCACTACTTGCTGCAACAACTCCATGGACTCGAGCGAGCCTGGTGCGATGGATGCGTCAAACCACATGCACGCACGTGTGGTCAGCCACGCAACGATGCGATTGCCACCGTGCGCACAACCACCACAACGCGTGCACAGCAACCACAGCTCACACACATTCGCATTCGAGCATCTCAATGACCACACGCGTCTGCATACACATGCATACATCGTGTAGCCACATAATACACACATACACACCAGAGAGCTGTGCGCCGACGTAGGCTGCGACGCTCGCGCACACGCGCTGCGAGAGCTGCCGGAGCTCCGCCACCTCGGCGGTCTCCATCGCACAGGCGACCGACCTACTCTGGTCGAGCTTTAGCTCACGTTTGTGAGGGACGACGACTATTTACGCATTCGACATCAATGCTGTAATTACGTCACGCAACAAATCGAGAAGCTGCGACGTGTGAAAATAGTGCCATCTTCAAAAGTGTCCACCACTAGTAAGTGACATGCAAGACGATCGTGTCACGATGTCAGCGCGCTACATCGAGTCGCCGCGGCGCTTGATGAGGCTCTGGTACCGCGGCGTCGCCTCGACGTCGAATGAAGTGAAGAGATGCGTCGTCGAGTCGACGGTCCGATCGCCGACTGTCGGTGACGACGGGTACGTGAGCTGACGTCGCCACTCAGCGGTACGCCGCGTGCGCGCGACTTCAGCAGCAGCAGCAGCTGCTGCTGCTTCGGCTTTGTTGCTCCACGGCACGAGGCTCCACTCGACGCTCGGGAGATCGAGGAACGTGCGCACGTTTGGCTCGGCAATGACTGCAATGTCCTGGTCGAGCATGCCGACAAAGTGTATCCGCAAGAGCTTCTCGAGGAACGTCTGGAGCGACGCCGCGCGACGCTCGAGGTAGCTCGCTGACAAGTACCGAAACAGCGTCTTCGCTGGCAAGTGCTTGCGCACGCGGAGCGACTCGACTTTTGCGTCGATCGTGCGCGCGAGCGCGTCAAACTCGGCAAACCGCCGCTCGACGCTTGCCGTCACGAGCGTTCCACGGACAAACGACAGCACGGTGATCGTGTACGTCGCGTGGTCGCCTGTGATCGTGACGCCCGAGATCTCGACCGTGAATGCGCCGTCCGTGTACTTTTCAGCAAAGAACCGCATTGGCGGGACGTACTGCGTGCACTTGCTCTTGTCGGTAGTCGCAGCAGCAGCTGCTGACGGCCGCAGCGCGTCGCTCTGCGAACGGAACAGTGCAGTCGCTGCTGGATCGAACGTGCTGTCACTGAAGCGACCGAACGACCGCGACGTCACGTCGTCGCTCGCACCGCAACCACGTGGCGAGAAGCGCGCGTAGCACGACTTGGAGTGGCTCAAGTCAACGGCGCCGCCATGTTCGACGTCGAGCCACGCGCTCGGTAGTAGCGGCCGCACATCCGGTCGCTCGAGTCGCGCGTCGCACGAATTCGCGCTCGGAAGCGCTGTGTCGCCAACGCCGCCAAACGCGAGCGACGACAGGTCGAGGAACTCGCGCACGAGAATGTGCTTGGCGACCGGCTCGCGCAGCGCCACGAGCAGATTGAAGCCGATCTCGGTGATACTCAGCACGTACCCGAGGAACAGAATGACGGCTTCGCCGTACTCATCGAGCGCGCTCTGATCGGGTGTCGAGAGCCCAAACGCCCTCGCAGTCGTTGGCATCCGGTCAGCAAGGCGGTGTCCGAGTGTCCGCAAAGCCATCGTCTCGGTGAACCGCGCAAGCTCGCGCTGCGTGCGGCGGACGTACTTGACAAACGACTTGCGCTTTGAGCTGTCCTTGACGCGCGCGCCGTCGCGCACGGCCTGGATGCACGAGCAGATGACTGCAATCTGGAAGCTCGTATCGCCGGCTGTGTGCGTGACCGACGCCATCTTGAGCGTAAAGTCGCCGGGTGACGCGAACGCCGGCGACCAGAACTGCGGCTGGCAGAACGTCTGGTACACGCCGACGTGGAGCTCCGGGATCGCAATCTCGTCGGAGCTCGCGCTTACAGTTGCACGTAGTAGCGGCACCTGCTGCTGCTGTTTATGTGGTGCATTCATAGGCCGTGCGAGTGTCCATAGCGCAGGCTCATAGCTCTTGAACGCTGTCGTTGGCTCGGTCGCAGTCAGCGGCCGCACTTGAGCTGCAACACCGTCGTAGCTATTCATCATACTGCTATTGCCGCGCGTATTGCTATTCGCTGCTGCTGCAGCATATGACAACGGCTCGTCGTCGTACTCGTCGCTCGCCGACTGGCTCCAGATGTCGGTGTTCTTGACCTTCGCACGCCGCAGCTCTTTCGCTGTTGCGTGCTTTTGGGTGAACGTCTCGTACGACACGCGCGGTGCAGTGCGCAGCTCGGTGGTCGGCGGCGTCTCGATGCTTGCGCGGCCACACGAGAGCAGAAACATCGTACCTGCGCGTACGTAGGTGCTAGACCTCGTGCGCAGTGCGCTGACGCCGCCGAGCGAGCGAGTGGCGGAGCGCGACGGCAGCAGCGCGCGCCGCACTTGCTTCTTCTTCAGGTTGAATCGCGCACTCGGTCGTTTCAACCAGATGTCGAGTCGCTCTTTCTCGGTCATCGGCAACGTACGCGACTGTTCAAGTCGCCTGCAACTTTTGCTATCATCCACACTCAGTATATAAGACTGCGACCACAGTGCAATCCACTTGCAGATCTCCACAGCAACAACAACAACGCTCCATACTCACGCACATCTACTGCTCAGCTTGCGTCGCACGTCGCCATTGTCGTCTCTGCGTACAGCCGTAACGATTTGCGATTACCGATGGGCTGTACGGGTGCAGGACTCGTCGCGATCGTCGTGCTCTTTGTCGCGGTCGTGCTCAGCATCATATCGACTGTCGTGCCGGCGTGGAGCACGAGCTCAATCTCGACTGTGAACGGCACAGCCGACTTTAGCGCGGGCGTCTGGGGCTACTGCACAAACATTAACATTGACGCGTCCGTGTCGTTCGACCACTGCTACTTCTTCCACGCATCGAGCGACTACGAGCTGCCCGCGGTCTTTACCGACTCGGCTGCTGCTGCCAACTTCTCGGCGTTCAGTCTCTGCGACGGCTACGACCGCGCAGCGACCGAGAGCGACGCTGCGCTCGCGCAGTACTCGCACAGCCTCGCAGCGATCGCAGGGCTCGACACTGAACAGTTCGATCGCTTCCTCGACCGATCGTGCGGTCCACTCGGCTATGCTACGATCGCGTTCCTTATTCTGAGCCTCATTGCTGGTCCGCTCGCATTCGTCGCGCTCCTGCTCGGCGTCACGTGCTGCAAGAACAAGTCGAGGCTCATTGATGCGGGCAAGATCCTGAGCGCCTGCGCGCTGTTCACGACGCTGCTCACGTTCCTCGCGTGGCTCGTACAGGCGCATCCGCTCACAAAGAAGGACGATGTCGGCTACAGCGGCTCGTTCATCCTGAGCGTGCTCGCTACGATGCTCTACGCGGTCGTCACGACGCTCGCTGCGCGCCACTCGACGATGGGCAAACAGCCTCAGAGTGTCGTGTAGGTCGGGAAGGGGTACTCACGCACGCTGTGACTTGAGACCGTCTCGATTGGCTGATGAGACTAAAAGGTCACGACTGCTGGAAGTAGTCGCAAATTGAGAACAATGGACGTCACTGACTTGTTTCTTCGTCTGCACTGACGCTGTCCGTCCAGTCTGGCATGACTAGACGTACTCAAAGCCGTGGATGTCGTTTGTCAGCTCATTGAACGTCATTGTTAGTGTCGTTTGGTAAGCATCTCAATCGGTTCATTCCGATTACGGTGTTGTCGGTCGCTGCGATGACGTCTAAGCCAGAGCAACGTAGTCGTGCGATCGGAGCTGAACAGCAACGACGACATCGTCGATAATCCGGTTCTGTTGAGCTCAGCAATTGCAGTCACGAGCTTCGTCGCTCCTTGTGTGCACAAGATCGAGCGACTCGCGAGGTTGCCGTCGTGGATCCAAATGTTGCCATTTGTTCATGCGTTTTTGTCTTGTGCAAACAAAATTGGTTTGTACATATTTGTAGTCCGTATTTATTGGTTGTATTCCAAACCAGTTTATCATGTCCGAAATAGCAGCCTACAAAATGTGCATATTTTGCTAAGAAAAACGAATTTATATGAGCATTGCCGATTTGGCGGGACAGACACACTTTCTCAGCGCAATGCGCGCATTTGGGCGGCGCATCGAGCTCATGCGGCGCTGCGTGGGCGATAGCCGCGCGACACACACGCCCGTCGACCTCAGCAGTGTGCTCGGCGACGCACGTTCACTGCAGGAGCTCGTCGCGGATTTGTGCCTGCCGTTTGCACAGCAGCATATCGACGTCGTCGTCGCACTGCACGAACAGAATGCGCTTTCTACCACGACGACCTCGAGCGACAGCGAAGTGCACCACTTCACGTCCGCGATCGCTGGTGCAGTCGCAGGCGCTCGGCAGCTCGGTGCGTGTGTATGTAGCAGCTCGCTGTGCATCGAGTGGATACAGCAGAGCAGCGACTGACAGACTGCTGGTTGTATGCCGATGCAGCATTGAGCGAAGCGACTGTCTTGACAGCATTGCAGAGTCCGCAACCCGCAGCAGTGCCTACCAAGAAGAAGCGCGGGCGCACAGCCAAGAGCAGTAGCAGCAGACGCAAGTCGCTGCCACCTGCACGCACTGCAACAGCCGAAATCGTGCAGCTAAACCCGGACTTTGTATGCCAGCGCGTCGTGTGCGTCGCTGTCGGCACTGCGCGCGTCGAACTCAAGCGGCAGACGATCCGCGCAGGACACAAAGCGCTCATCGGTGCGTACGTACACTGCTATTGCTGCGTGCTCTGTCGGTCCATGTAACACGCTCACACTGTCGTGGCTGTATCTATCGCTGCCACTCCGGTCCAGTGGTCGACTGGATCGACCGCGTCGACGCGATCGTCGCTGCACACACAGCGCTCGCTCGTCTCGGCGTTGACGTTGTCGGTGTCGCCGTTGTCGTTACCACGAGCGCTGCGGTGCTGCAGCAGCTCAAAGCGGCGCAGCTGCTCGTGAGCTGCTCGTGGACACCGCCGGTCGGTGCAGCCGTCGCAACGACTGGCGACGAGAGCATCACGCGGAGTATCGTGCCAATCGGCGACCGCGTTGCTGTGAATACGACGTGCTCGTGCCACCAGCCGCAGCCGCACCGCACGGCTGTGTCAACACGTAAGCGGCGCCGCAGCATCGACAGCGACAGCAGCAGCAGTGATGTTGCTGGTGATGCGTCAGTACAGCCGCTTGCACCAACGCCACTGCTGCTGCTCACGCACGTCACCGCGCAGTACCAGGTGCGCTCGAGTCACGATACGTGGCCATGCAGTGCATTGGCTGGAACTGATGTGTCGACTCTAACGCCTCTGTGTCGTAGGGGAACGATCCGAGCGAAGACCGCAGTGTGTACACTGTCAGCGACGACGGTACGTGATGCGCGAATGTCGTAAGACCACGCAGCTGGAACGACGCATCGTGGCCTCACGACTACTCGCTGTCGTGGGTGTGGACGTGCTGTAGGGCTCGAGCTGTTTGCAGTGCTCGACGGCCACGGCGGCTCGCTTGCTGTCGAGTACGTCGCGCTTGCTGCTCGCTTGTGCGCTGTGGATCGTAGGAACAACCGACTGCGTGGACTCACGAACGTACATGGCGCACAGACACTTGCGCGCGACGCTGCTCGACCAGATCGTCGCCGAACTCTCGGCCGACGCAGCAACGTCCGATCAGCAGGTGCGGTTGTCTGTGTCTGTCTGTGGCATTCGCCTCGTCCGAGCTACTGACACGAAAGACACGCGTGTATTGCAGGTGACTGATGCGCTCAAGCGCGCGTTTGCGCACTGCGACGACGCGCTCAAGCAGTCGCTCCTCGCACTGCCAGTCGAAACGCGGCTCGCCAAGGGCTTTTGCAACAGCGGCGCATGCGCTGCCGTCGCGTTCATTCGCGGCGCGTCGCTGTACGTGGCAAACGTTGGCGACTGCGCTGTCGTGCTTGGCCGGACGCGCACTGCGTCACACACGAGCAATGCGACGCAGCTCTCGGTCGACCACAGCTGCAGCAGCGCCGACGAAGTGCGTCTCGTGCTCGAGCGCTCGCGCGACCGCAACGCAATCCGCTTGAGCCGCGACGACCAAGCGAGCGGCAACAGTGGCTTTGGCGTCAAACGCGTCGCTGGGAGCCTCGCGGTCACGCGCGCGTTCGGTGACTTTTACTTGAAGTGCGAGGACCTCAGTGCTGCGCCGTTCAAGGTGCGAACTGCCTGTCAGTCGCTTTCCGTCTGCTAGTGGCTGTCGTTGGCTGGCTTAGGACTGCAGTTTCTGACTGTAAGTGTGTGTGTATGGTAGAGCAAGCTCCCGTACATCACCGTCGAACCGAGCGTTTCAGCGCATCGACTCGACGGCACCGAGCGGTTCCTGATCCTCGGCAGCGACGGTCTCTGGGAAGTACTCACGCCGGACGAAGCCGTCCAGATCGTCGAGGCATTCGGTGCGTGTGTCTTTGTCTGTTTATACGTGTAGGTGTGGCCAGTGCAGTCTTGACTCACGTGTGTATCCGTCTGTGTGGTGAATAGACCCAACGCAGACGCTGTTCTTTGCGTCTGCGAGCGCTGCGCTCATCCACGCCGCGCTCGAGAAGATTGCGCATCGCGACGGTTTGATGCTCCACGAAGTGCTTGCGCTGCCGCCGGGTCCGATGCGCCGGCGCGTCCACGACGACATCACGTGCACTGTCGTGTACTTGCACCACGAGGACGTCTGTGACAGCACGGACGCAGGCGAGAGCGACGACGCGACTGAGGCCGAAGCCGAGCCGGAAACAGCAGCAGCGATAGAGGCTGCTGCTGTATGCGGTACGACTACAACTGCGCTGGTTGCGAATGGCGATGCACTGCGTGGCGCTACAGGGATGCCAGGCATGTGAGCACGAGAGCTGGAGACTAAAACTGCGAGCGAGAGACTACTAGAGACGGAGAGCGAGCGCGACTGATAGACTGACAAAGTGACCGACGTGGCGCGCTACTCGGACATCATCATGTTGACATACTCGACGTAGTTGATGTTTCCGTGCTGATCTGGCTCGAGCTGACTGATGAGCTCCTGCGCTTGCTCGGGTGAGATCTTGTCGGTGCCATACGTCGTGAGCGCCACGAGCAGTCGGTCGGCTTTGATGAAGCCTGGCGCCGACGCGTTGCCTTCGAACGCTCGGAACGCGCTCTTGACCTGCTCGGACGTGTACGTGGCGTTCACCTTGCGCGACATGACGGCGACGAACTCATCAAAGTCTGCAAAAGCAAAGGAGGAGCCGACTGCTGTCAACACCGAGCGTCCGAGTGCATCTGCCTACATCATCGCATCGCACATGCAAGCGCAATCACACGCACCGATCTCTCCGTTTGAATCCTGATCGATCTCGTGGATCATGAGGTCGATCTCCTCAGGCGACGTGTCGATCCCGAGCGTGTCCATGAGCTCACCGAGCTCGACTTTCGTGATCGACCCGCCGCGGTCCTACATCGATGCGAGTGCGCAATAGATGCGTGGTGCAGGCGTGAGGAGACGCATAGACAGAGTACAAACACACGCGTGGGATGGCCATGAACAGAGCTAGCGTACGCGGTCGACGAGATTGAAGATCTCGCGGAACTCGGCAAGCTCTTCCACCGACAGGTTCTGCGTCATGCTGCACCTGAACGAGGCGATGTGCGTGTCGGTGTGTGACTGAACAAGCGAGCATCCAAGTCAGTCGACATGGGACGAAACGGACGCGATGACCATACTCACATCGAGTACAAGTAGACAAGCTTCAGAGCTATTTCACATTGTGCATGGGTCTCAAAACCGATCTGCAAATGATCCATCCATTCATGCATTGCGCTCTTCGAGCGACAGCCGCTCCAAATCGTCAACATGCACGAGCCACCACAAACGTTGCTAGCTACATGGAGGCAGGTTCACAGACGCAGCAGGCGTCAGGAGGCCGCGGAACGTCGGAAGTGCGCTGTGCGCCGCGTCGGTTTTCACTACCTTTGTCGTCGTCTCG
>JAASGP010000795.1:0-12448 GCA_023334275.1 Globisporangium carolinianum | reverse complement strand
GGCTGCGATTGCGCGGTGTCGACGACTGCACGTCGCGCGCACTCGACAGCGCCGCGATGCGCAACAACTTTGACAAGCTCGCATTTGTGCGTGCGCACTACCCAGACGTCAAGTGCACGCCGAACGGTGTCGTCGATGTCGCTCGGTCTGGCGACATCGAGGCGTTCCTGTGGCTGCGTGCGCAGTTCCCAGAGGTCGTGGATCTATCGCAAGTGCGTCGGCACAGCGACAAGCACCACTGGCAGCAGGTCGTTGACATCGTCGAGTCCCAGTGCAAAGCAATCGTGGCCAGAGACGTTGCAGTCGCAGTGCTAGAGCCACGATACTACAGCGCCAGTGGCGTACTGTACCATACTACTCGAGACGCACACGACGTGTCGTCACGATGTCACAAACATCAAAGCGGTCGTTCATTCATCATTCATGCAGTCGTAGGCATCACCGTCGTTAACGAGTCGGTGGACAGACGGCGTCGTCGTGCTCAAGCGCCTCTCACTCGCTCCCTGCGTCGCTCAATCACGCTCGTCCACTCTCGCTCTCTCTCTCTCTCGGTCCTGTTGTCACGCACTCACGGATAGTACTCATAGTCACGTCGGGTCACATGCAAAGGGTCGGGCGCCACAGTAGTGGACGCCCAGTATTGTCATCAGCAGCATCGTTCTGTGCAAGTCCTCAGCGCAGGTCGTCGTCGCCGTCCGCTCGTCCGTCCGCGTAGTCGCTCCGATCCACTCACGCATCCACTCACGCGTCCACTCACGCGTCCACTTGGAACGCGAGCGACCACAGCAGCAGTCAACGAGGTGGGTAGAGCAAGCGAGTCGGAAGCGAGCAGAAGCAGTCGACGCTCCACACTAAAGACTTGCACAGAACGCCTCAATGTCAAACTCGAACGGGGCCGAGCCGACATTGAGCGTGGCCGCGTCGCCAAACGAGTGGAGCGACACGGCCGCCGCGTACGTTCCTTTGAGGACCGCTACTGGCGCGTGCCCAACGAGCGTGCCGTTGAGAGTAAAGAACAGCGCGCGCGTCGCGTAGTCGACGCCACAGCCGACGACAAATAGCGGCGCATCGGCATCGCTCTGCGCGCCAACGCTGCCCCACGCTGGTCCGAGCGGCGTCCACTCACCGCCGTACGCCGCTGAGCCGTCGTTGTAGACAAAGTCGCCGTCGTTGCCGTGGTAGCCGTACGACACGGGCTTCCAGCCAACGTGCTCCTCGGAGCCAAAGCCGTAGGCGCTGCGCGACCCAGCGTCCGACAAAGACGCGATCCCAACACTGCCGCAGCCTTTGAGTGCGACTTCAAAGTACGCGACCTGCTGCTTCAGCGCCACAGCGCACGGCAACACCGGCAGTGCCTGCGTGCCGCGGAACGACTCGACTGACCCGCGCGCAAAGCTGCGGAGCATCGAGTCGTTCTGCATCGCGTACGTGCCGTCAGCCTCGATCTGCTGCACTGAGCTGCGCGACGCGAGCGGGTACGGTAGGCGCATCGCACGGCGCTGGACCATCGCGAATTGGTCGGCAAACGGCACTGTGAGGTACGCGCCACTGAGCGGCGAGACCGCAGCTGGCCGCCACTGCTGCGAGTAGAGCGCGAGCAGCAGCCGCGGCGAGTCGGTCACGACGCGGCGGAACTCGGCGCACACGAGCGTGCTGCTCGCGAGCGCATCGGCGTCGAGGAACTCGAGGCAGAGCTCGAGCGCGTGCGTCGCGAGCAGTGCGTTCTCTGCGTTCATCGTCGCGTTCGCAACTGCGCGTGCAGCTGCATCGCCACGGCGCTGCTGGCGTCGACGGACACTCTGGCTCGGCTTGGTGTTGAGGAGCTTTGTGATCTCGATGCGCGCACCGCGCGGGCCGCTGCTGCGGTTCAGGTCGCTCCAGCGCAGCTCGCGTGGCGAGCCACTGCGCGCGCCGTAGCTGCTGCTGTTGTTGTTGGTATTGTTGTTGTTGTAGCGCGACGTCACGGCCGCGTACGACTCGTACGCCATCGTGTCGTGGTCGTCGTCTTCGTCGTCGTCGTCGTCTTCGTCCTCGCTCGCAGTCGAGCTCGTGCTCGACACGGAGCTGCAGACGCTGGGGAGGCGCGCGCGACGGGGCTTGAGCACGACAAACGTGTGCAGCGCGCTCGACGATGACGGCGACTGCGCGTGCGACTGCGTACGCTTCGTGAGCGGCTGTTGCGTCGAGAATGTGGTCGAAAACGACGATGACGATGGTGCTGCGAGCCACGAGGCGACCATTGGTGCTTGTTGTTTACCGGTTACGAACACGTTAAGATCGATACGAACCTTTTCGAACACGTCTGTGCTTCGTGTGTATGTGTGTGTGAGGTGGTTTGGCGCTGTTGCTCTTGATGTGCGTCGAGCTCTTCTGGACGACTTGGTGGCGGCAGTGGTGTCTGCTTCACAGCGCGAGTGTCGATGATGGAGTTGCACTCGACTGGATGTGGTGAATGGGAAACTGACGCTTGCAAGCAGGAAGCGAGCGAGTGAGCAACTGGGGTGTAAGGCGTAGGGCTATATAGAAATGTGGCTCGCGTGCGCGTTCTCTTCAGTCGCTTGTTTGCAGCGACCGACGACTCGTCTTCTGTTTGTCTCTGTGTGTGAGAGTGAGAGTGTGAGCGCTTGGGCGTGAATCGCGATGTGAGACTCCTCCATATTGGTGCTCGAGAAGCGCGCCGCCGCACATCGCCATCGACCGCCGATCCGCGCGATTCCGCGTTTTGGTCGGCTTCTGTCTGACTATTTGTATGGGAGAGTGGCGAGAAGAAGCCGCGAACTTCAACTTGCGCGCGCAGTCACAGACCTCGAACAGACGCGCATGGCTCGACGCAGCAAAAATTGACAAGACAGAGAGACTCGTTGATCGTAGCGACGACGACGACGACGACTCGAAGGTGGCGGCACCACGAAGCAGGCAATCGAGACCACCATGCCGACTTGCATCAAAGCATGGACGAACTGCAAACGGGTGGTTCTCGTGGTCTCCGAACGACGACGCTTGGCTGCATGCAAACACAAGAGAGCTCCTCGATTTTAAATCGCCGTACAGTACGAACGCCACTTCAAGGATCGCGCTATTCGCATTGCTTTCCCATTGTCTGCCACGCAAGGACTACACTCGGTGCGAATACGTCGCGATTCCGCAGGCTCGTTTCTTTCGCTCCTGACGAAAATGAAAGAGCATTCAACATCCTCATCAGTCGGCACACACAGCAGCACGACAATGAGCGCGCAGATCTCCATGAACATTGGACGCTGATCCGCGAGCGAGCGCGACCGCTCTCGCGTCGCGACTGCATGACCAACAGGTCCACGACCATCGTGGCGAGAGGTCACGCGGTGCATGGCGCCGAATCGACGCACCGACAATGACGCTATGGCTAACCTAGCGCGACGCTCAGCAACTCTGGGGAACGCCACCGTCGCGCACCCGACACGACGACCTGCGGCACATGATCGACGAGCTCGGGCGCATCGAGTGCGAGCGCCACGAGGAGCGAATGCGCCACCACAAGCGAGAAAATGAGCGGCTCCAGCGCCGCCTGACCATCGAACAACGCAGGTCCCACAATCGACATGGCGAGTGCGTGGGCCAGCGGACGAGCGATCAGCACAGCTTCGAGAACGTACTTGAGGAGCACGTGCACCGTCTGGACGAGCTCCAGAATCGATTCGAGGAGCTCGAGGACAAAAGCGAGGAGCTCGAGCAACTTCGGGAGGCCAGCAGACACCAACAGATGACGGAAGCGATGCGACGGCAGAAACGCTAAGCTGCTAGAATCGATGTCGCATTCTCTATCTGCTGTCCGTCGACAACGTGCATGCATACCGGAGTCAAAGAGCGATGCCAGCAGCAGCAGCAGCAGCAGCAGAGCGACTACGTCGACGCGGTCGTCGGCGCCGCTGCCAAGCCGTACTGCGCGAGCATTGGCGCGACCGACGGCTTGCGGCCGCGAAACGCCTCAAACACCTCGAGCGGGTGCTGCCCGCCGCCACGCGCCAAGATCGTGTCGCGGAACCGCTCGCCCACGCGTGCGACGGCCTCGCGACTGCTGTCGCTGTCAGCGGCCGCACCTGCCGTCGCGGCTTCTTCGAACGCACCGTACGCGTCGCACGCGAGGATCTCGGCCCACTTGTAGCTGTAGTACCCAGCCGCGTAGCCACCTGCAAAGATGTGCGAGAACGAACAGAGGAACCGGTCCTCGTCGAGTGGCTCGAGCACCGAGTAGCTATAGGCCAGACAGTCACGACCGTCAGACTCGATCCGTCCACTGACACTATAGCACATACGCACATACGCACTTTGCAAGGATGCGCTTCTGGACGTCAAAGATCGGCTCGTCGCCCCCGTAGTGCGCGTGCAAGTACATGTCGAGCGCACCAAAGCCGAGCTGGCGCAGCATCGCGGTCGCGACCATGTAGTTGCGCGCGGCCTTGATCTTCGCAAAGAGCTCAGCAGGTAGCGGCTCGCCCGTCTCGTAGTGCCCACTGATCGCCGTGATCGTCTCTGCACGGACGTACATGCACATCCACCATGGCCGTCAGCCATAACCATCACTGTAACCGTAACCACATCGTTAACGCACCGGGGTCGTAGCAAAAGTTCTCCATCATCTGTGACGGCAGCTCGACCGCGTCCCACTCAATGCCGTTGATGCCAGCAACGGCACCGTACTCGACGGTCGTGAGCATGTGCTGGAGGCCGTGGCCAAACTCGTGGAAGAGCGTCTCGACGTCCCTAAACGTCATGAGGCTTGGCGTAGTGTCGACTGGTGGCGACTGGTTACATACGAGGTACGCGACAGGGTTACGCACGTTGTTCTTCGCGTCACTCCCAAGCAAGCGGCTCCGGTCGACGCAGACGTTCATCCATGCGCCACCGTTCTTTTCGTGCGGCCGCGAGAACGGGTCGAGATAGAAGCTCGCAACGATCTCGCTAGTCGCACAGCTACGGACGTTAAAGAACCGCACGTCTGGGTGCCAGACCTCGGCTGCACCGTCGGCCGCTTCGATCGTGACGCCAAAGAGCCGCTTCGTGAGGCCAAAGAGCCCATCGAGGACCTTCTCGAGCGGGAAGTACGGCTTGATCGCTTCGTCCGAGAACAGGTACTTCTCGGCCTTGAGTTGCTCAGACCTACATAATCGCGTATTTGTTTGCTCAGACTCATTTATCCATCCAAATAGCCATCCAAATAGCCAAACCTACCAGTATGCGAGGTCCCATGGCGCAAGCGCGCTCTCCTGGCCGTGCGCACGCGCATACGTCGCAAGCGTCTCGACCTCGCGCGTTGCGATCGCAAAGCACTTGGCGCGCAAGTCGTCGTGCATCGCGTCGACGTCGCGGACGCTCGGTGCCATCTTCTTTGCAATGCTCACGTGCGCAAACGAGTCAAAGCCGAGGAGCGCCGCCATGTCTTTGCGGATCGCCAGCACTTCCGTAATGATCGCTTCGTTGTCAAACGGCGCAGCACTCGCACGACTCGACGACGCCCTGTAGAGCTGCTCGCGCAGTCCGCGATTCGCAGCGTACTTCATGAACTGGATGTACGACGGCGGGTCGAGCGTGACGCGCCACGGCCCGGCCGTCGGTGTCGAGTCTTCGTGGCCCGCACTGCGTGCGCTCTAAGGAGCGGAACGGACGTAGACACTGTCAACAACGTACGTGCATACACACGCGCAGTCGACAGTAGAGCCACGCACCTGCGAGAAGAGCTGCAGGAGCGAGTCGGGAAGTCCTTCGAGCTCGCGCTTGTCGGACACGACGATCGCAAACGCCTTCGTCGCGTCGAGCAGGTTCGATGCGAACTTGGTGCTCTGTACGAGGCGCGAGTCGGACGACAGAGTAAGAGAGCGTGCGAGTGTGAGTGAGTCGTGCGGGTCCGTCAGTCAGCTACATGACAGCAGTGTCTGTACCAGTTCGGCCGCGCGCAGCTTGAGCGCGTTGAAGCGGTCCTTCTCGGCGCCGTCGAGCCCGACGCCACTGAGCGTCGCGCTGCGCAGACTCAGGTCGATCACGCGCTGCAGCGTCACAAGTCGCAGACAAGCGAGTGTGTGAGTCAAAGCAGACCGTCACGCCAGCGTATCCTAGCTGCTGAGCGCGGCAAGCTACAACGCACCTGCTGCGCGAGCGAGAGCGAGTCCCACTCGGCGCTCTCGCGCACGGCCTGGTACGCGCTAAAGAGCGCCTTGCTCTGCGACGCCTCGGTGAACGTCTCGATCACAAGCTGCTGCAGCTCGTCGTGCACGGCGCGCAGCTCGTCCGAGTTGCGCACGCTCATGAGGTGGCCGACGATGCCCCAGATGCGTCCGAGCGGGTCGCTCTGCACCTCGAGCGGGTCCACGACGTCGCGCCACTGCAGCTGTGCGCTCTGCTGCTGCTGCTCGAGACGCTGCTCGAGCGCACGCAGGTCGCGCGTGTACTCGCTCGCTGCGCTCTGCACTGCCGGCTTGATGTCTGCGATCTGCAGGCGCTCGAACGGCGGCAGCTTGCGCTCGCGCACGCATTCGAGCAGCGGGTTCGTCGTCGCAGTCGCCAGTGCGCGCACGAACAGCGCGCTCGAGTGGGTGAACGGGCTGATGGCCCGCGCGGTGCGACGCCGCGCGAGCGCTGCTGCTGCTGCTCGCGACCACATCTTGTTTTGCTCTCGTTGTGATATGGGCAACAGACGAATCGCGACCACAGGTTCAGGTGAAGCATCACATTCGCAGGTTTAGCTTATGGAATGTATACTTTCACAGGAATCAGAGAGTAGTGTACGATAGCTCGTCACGTGACATTTCACAACGAGCAAGCATTGGATCTCCGCATCAACTCGCAATGCTCGTCCGACTGCAACAACACATCTCGCACGGTATCGCCATGTGGTGAAGCAGACTAGTACCTCCGTAGTGCAAGCGGCAATGCGCTAACACACGTTCCAAGCTCCGTGGAGACTTTTCGAGTCGTTTGATGCGCGAGCGTACTTTGAGCGTATCATCATCGGTACTGTTCGCATTACAGCGAGCAACGCAATTGCCATCGAAGTCGCCATCTCTTTCCTTGCGCTACTTGAGCACTCGTACGTTGACACGACTCGGAGCGCGTCAGGCCACTCACAACGCCTCTGCCGCTATCCAGGAGTTGCAAGCACTCTCGAGTCGATGCTCGCGCGATTGAGATACATACTCTCGGATGTGTGTGTGTGTGTCCGCTTAGCTGCTTCTATCGAATCGCGTCAACGTTAGCGAGAGCGACGGGCGATGTCTTCACGCATTCGCTCTTGTCTTCGTTGTCGTCGTGCGGCGCGACTCAGACACTTGCTTGCATCGCAAGTCAGATCACACGAACGCGACAGCGTGACTGAGCAGTTGAGGCAGCGTGTGCTTGTGAACATGACAGAGCTCAGCGCAAGTCAGGAGCAGACATTGCTACCGAGATCGTCGCGTGGTCGTGACGCGCAGTCACTGACTCGTTGCTGTCGGCATGCATGCAGTGTGTGTGAGAGGCAAACTTGAGCTGCTGAGACTTCCGTGATGGCCATCGACCTGCTGGATTCGCCGAAGACACGCGAGTCTGCGAGTTTGCGACTTTGGTGCTGCGATGCAGATCGGACACAGTGTCGTGTTCATGGCCGACCTGACACGCGCGCATGCTGCTCGATCGCGGCTGCAGGTGCACGCAACCGACCAATCGACCGTTGCCGTGATCGTTATGTGCGGATGTGTGCGATGTGTGTCGGCGCAATAGATCACGCACGAGCGAAACCTGTTCTATCGAAATCACTCTGCAGATCCGACGTTTGGTCCGCGGAAGCTAGGGATGGTCTCGAGTGCCGCTCTGAGCACGTCCAGCTTGCCAGTCACACTACGCTCCACGCAGACATCGGCATTGACCTCTGGACCAACGAGCAGCACACAACGAACGACGCTGCGTTTGACGATACCTCATCTTTACGCTACGTCCTTCTTGCATCCCAGCTGCTGGGGTGTCATCGAATATGCGAGGCAATCACAGTAGCTTTTTATCACCCTGTTTGATGTGAGTCGATCTAGTCGCACGTGATCGTTTCGCCAGCACGATTGCATACTCGCGAGTCGCATTGCTAAATATATCAAAACCTCTCTATTTGCTCAACTCCACAACCTGCTTCGATCCGGTTCCACAAGAAGTCGCAGCGGAACCATCTGGCGATCGTTATCGTTTGCTCGGACTGACTAGCTGCGAGCTCTCCCAGCTACAGTATGATTGGGCCAGTTGCTGCTCGACGACAACCATGCGCTGCTGCTTCCTCCAGGCTCGCAGTCGCCACTCCCGCTCCTCCAACGCAGCAGACACACTCACTTGCACCAGCACGCACACACGCGCGCAGCACACGTCGCACTAGCAGCTCTCTGTAGCTCTCCGCCGCACGCACGCTCTCTCACCTCCCTACCTGCACACACATCCTCTTCATCCATCAGCCATGAAGACCGCGACGATCCTGCGTCTCTCGCTCCTCGGTGCGCTCGCGACCGCTGCGCGTGCGTGGGACTTTGAGGACACGCTCGACAGCCCCGTGAACGCCACAACGGTGTCCGGCGCGTCGACGCTCGGCAGCGGCTCGTCGGACAACGACGAGCAGCGCATCTACGGCGGCACGGAGGCCGACGCGTCGCTGTACAAGTACATCGTGAGTCTGCGCAAGACGCCGGACGGCATGACGTACTGCGGTGGCGCGCTCATTGCGCCGCAGTACGTCCTCACGGCCGCGCACTGCGTCAAGACGACCGGTACGATGTACGCATCGCTCGGCTCAAAGTACGCGAGCGGCACGGCCGAGGGCGAGCGTATTGCCGTTGCCGAGGCGTACGTGCACCCGCAGTACAACAAGGCCGACCACCTGTACGATGTCGCGATCCTCAAGCTCTCGACCAAGTCGACGATCACGCCCGTGCCGCTCGCAGCCGCCGACGGCTCGGACAACAAGGAAAAGACCATGGCGGTCGTCCGCGGCTGGGGCCTCACTGAGACGAAGGTCCAGGCGTCGACGCTCCAGGAGGTCAACGTCCGCATCATCACGAACGCCGAGTGCAACAAGCAGTACAACAACCGCATCACCGACGGCATGATCTGTGCTGGCGAAGGCGGCGGCAAGGACTCGTGCCAGGGCGACTCGGGCGGTCCGCTCGTATCGAACAACAAGCTCATCGGTGTCGTGAGCTGGGGCGGCGACTGCGGCGTCGCAGCTGGCGTCTACTCGCGCGTGTCGTTCATCCTCGACTTTGTGAACCAGAAGATCGGCGGCGGCGCAGCGACGAACGCGACGGCGGCGCCAGCAGCGACACCAGCACCGGCAGCGACGACCGTCGCGCCGACGGCTGCGCCTACACCGGTGGCGACGACGGCTGCACCGACGACTGCGCCAGTCACGGAGACGCCAGCTACTCCAGTCCCGGCTCCGACGACCGCAGCTCCCGCTCCGACGACAGCAGCTCCCGCTCCAACCACGGCAGCTCCGACGCCAACGACAACAGCTCCGGCCACTGCGGCGCCGGCGAGCAGCGGCTCCAAGTCGGACTCCAAGTCGGACGAGGCGGGCTCGCCCATGACGCCAGAAGTCACACCAGCGCCGGCAGCGACGACTGTCGCACCGACGGTGACACCAGCAGCTGCGACCACCAAACCGGCAGCGACCAAGTCGGCGCCCAAGGTCCCGGGCAAGGTCATCTGCATGGTCAAGCCGAAGCCCAAGAACGGCGCCGACAAGAGCAACGGCGCGGCGTCGACGACGAACAACGACGTGAAGCAGTCGGACGACTACTAGGCCGTCGGCGGCACGCCATCCAGCACGAACGTCTGTGCGTATGGATCGCTGTCGCTCACTCACTCACTCATCAGTCGAGCGCGGCAGCATCTCGACAACAGACGCGCAATGGCTATACGCCGTGTCGATGGTCGCAGACATGGGGACGCGGTCCTATTTAGCGCCTCCGTGCAGCTGCCAGGGGCGTTTGTCAATGCAAGCATCTATGTGTGTATGTCACTCACTGCCCATGTCTACTCTCTACGTCGCACGAGGTCGAGACTGCCGCAGCCGATCTTACTCAATACACTCCGTTCCATTAACCTCCCACCATCACCCTATCTGCCTGCTACCGACACTCACTACCACTCACTTGGTGTCGGCCGGCTGGTACACACGCGCAGCTGCGTGCTGCACAAAGCTCGGGAACGTCCGTCGACGCATCGTGTCGAGCTCCAGCCGCAGCAACTCGATCTCGTGCGTCTGCGCCTTTGCGAGGTCCACGAGCTTGCGTCGCACGACGATCGCCCGGAGCTGCGGCTTCTCCACGTCTTTATCTCCACTACTACCTCTGTCACCTGGTCCTACAGCAGCAGCACGGCGCAACGCAGCGCTCTTGCGACTCGCAAGGATGTCGTCGCGGATCGTCACTTGGACCGCCAGCTGCGCGGCCTGGCGCTCAAAGCCATCGTTCTCGCGCTGGCGCTCGCGCAGCTGCCGCATGAGCGTCCGCGTCGTCGCTTCGAGCTTGTGGCTGTTCGCTGCAAAGTGCTGGCCGACGTGTCCGAGCTTCGCATCGAGCTGCGCGAGCGCCCGCGCGTGTTTCGCGGTCGTGTCGCCGCCAGTTTGCAGCAGCTCCTGGAGGTCTTTCGTCACTCGGAGCAGCTGGATGTCGGTGTATCGCTCGTCCATGTCGCTCGTCTCGAGCTCGAGACGCGCGTGCTCCCACTCCATGACGTTGATGCTCTTGCGAAAGTGCCGGATCTTGCCGAGGATCGCGACTTGGTCTCGCCCAAAGCGCTCGATCACGTCGTTCAACGCGTCGACGCTCGCGCGCGCAACGAGCAGCGCGTCTGCCGTTGTAGTTCGATGGCTCGTCACGAGGTCAGCTGGTGCCATTGTGTTGCTACTACTCGACTCGTCCTGGCCCTGCTTGATGTGGACGAGCAATGGCGCATTGTCGGCCGCTGCGTCCAGCGCCTGCGTCGTGACTGCGAGTGTGTGGCCACAAACCTGCAGCGCAACGTCGAGCGCCGTGAGTTTCGCTCGCAGGTCGTCGGCGACGCTGCGCGCGCATGTGTATTCGTCAGCGCGGTCCTTCGCAGCGTGCTCGGCCAGGATCTTCGTAGTCCGGAGCGCGTTGAGTGCGCGCCACACGCGGTCTTCAATGAGCACGCCGTCCGGCCGGTCGGTGTCGTAGTCGAGCGGCACGACGCGGCGCTCACGGGTCGCATTACCAGTGCCAGTACCAGTCAGACTGGTGCTGCTGCTATTGCGACTGCTGCTACTGTCGAGGCGTCGGAGCGTCGGTGGTGTTGACTGGACATCGACAACGCTCTGGAACGGGTCGAGGTTCCGTTCGCGCTCGTCGCTGTCGCTGCGCGCGTGCTGGAGCGACTGCAAGAGCGTCGTGACCGGCGCAAGCCCGCGCGTCGACGCGGCAGCGCCAAGGCCGTCGGCCAACATCAGCCGCTGCTTGTTTGAGCTTGTGCCAGTACCAGCAGTGTTGAGCGCCATGGCGCTCGTACCAAGGCCGAGGTGCTGCGCGCTCTTGCCGCGCTTGGTTGTCGTCGCGCCGCCAACGCCACGTCGTGCGGCCTCGGCGCTGCTGACGTCGTCGCCGGTGCGCTTGCGAAAGAGCTCGCTGAGCACTTTGACAACGTCCGGCTCGAGTGGCGAGCCAACGAGCTCGTCGAGGTCGCGACTAAACGACTTGTCGCAGCTCCGGTCGTCGTCGACTGCGCGGTGCCACGCGTCGCGCAAACGCTCGACCTGCGCGCTGAAGTGCTCGCACTCGTGTTCGCGCAACTGCAGCTCGGCTTGCAGGTCACTAACAGCTGCTTCCGCTTGAGAACGGGCAGCCACGAGCTGCTCGTACTGCAGCAGGTCTTCCGCAAGCCGCAACTCGTAGAGCTGCTGGACAAGCACACTACGGCGCGTCGCAACCGATCGGTCCTGGAGCAACCGGAGCTTGTCGTCGAATGCGCGACTAATGTCGGCGATCTCGCTCCGCAAGCGCTTGAGCTCGAGCTCCAAACTCTTGCGGTACGTCTCCTGTTCGTCGGCAAGCTTGCGCTGCGCTGCTTCGAATTGAGCGACGAGCTTGCGCTGCTCAGGCGTCATGTCGTCAGGTGCTGTCGTGACCATCCACGGCTCTTTCGTGAGCGCCTGCGCTGCGAGCGACTCTTTCTTGACCTCGAGCGTGCCGTCCATCATGTCGCGCAGTGCGCGGCCAGCGACGTCGTCACTCTGTCGCTGCAGCTCGATTGCAAGGCGCTCGGCTGCGTCGCGTTCGCGCTTGCGTCGCATCGCGTCGGTCTCGTACATCGACTGCGTCATCTCGCCCGGTGCGACTTGTAAGATCGACTCGGCACGCTCATCGGACGCGAGCTGCGGCTGAAACAGCTCGACCGACGACGTCGTAGCTGCTGTAGCAGCAGCGCTGAGCTCAGTGTAGATCTCGAT
>JAASGP010000794.1:0-12467 GCA_023334275.1 Globisporangium carolinianum | reverse complement strand
TCCAGTCAAACAGTGCGCTGTCGTCGCGTGGCGGCGGCTTGTTCATCAACGCATCAACGGTCGAGTGTACAGGCAGCGTCGACATCAGCAGCAACCGCGCCAAGACTGGCGGCGGTGTCTGGCTCAGCAACTCGACGTTCGTTGGACACAACGTTGTCGTCGTGCAAGCGAACGCTGTGTCCCACACCGGCGGCGGCTTGTACTTGGACGCAACATCGCATATGTCAGACGTCGCAGTTCGGTCCTGCACGGCGTCACGCGGTGGCGGCGCGCATGTCGACAACGCAAACGCGACGCTCACGAGTGTCGCGATCGAGAGTTGTCGCGCAACACTCTCGGGTGGCGCGCTCTATGTGACCAACAGCACCGTCGCTATGGCAGTAGTTGTGCTCACAAACGGCACGGCCGTCAGTGGTGGCGGTGCTCACGTCGTCACAAGCACGATTGCAGGTGAACTCTATGTTGACAACTGTGCTGCATCCGACGCAGGCGGTGGCGTTGCCATCGAAGGGACCTCGTCGCTTTCGGACCTCCAAGTCACTGCGTGTCGCGCGCGCGTCGGTGGCGGCATCGCCGTCTCGAGTGCAGCACTCGTCATTGAACGCGTCGCCGTGTCCAACTCGGTAGCAATAGCAAAAGGCGGCGGACTGTACGCTGTCGACTCGACGATCACAGTGCACGACTCGGTGTTCACGCTGCACACGAGCGGCGATGCTGGCGGCGCGCTCATGCTCGAGAGCTCACGTCTGTATCACAACAACGTGACGGTCGCGAACTCGACGGCCAAGAACGGCGGCGGTGTGTACCTAATCAGCAGCTCTCTCGTGGCGCAACTGAATGCTACCGACGTCTCGTTCATCGTTGCGAACAACGCAACGCGTAGTGGTGGCAATGTGTATGCGACCGCTGTGTGTACGCTCGCTAGTCTCGACATCTCGGGCGGCAGCGCGCGATTCGGTGGCGGCGTCGCACTCAGTGCTGCGACTGGCGCGGTCGAGCGATGTCTTGTCAGCCTGAACACTGCGTCGAGTCTCGGTGGTGGCGTGCACATCAGTACTGGCTCAGCTGTCGAGTTCGACATTGTCGAGGTGTTTGAGAACACGGCCGAGACCGAGGGCGGAGGCGGCGGTGTCGCGATCCTCGACTCGACGCTCTTGCACTTGGAACTCAACATCACGAGCAACGTTGCACCGAAAGGCGGCGGCGTCTACGTCTCGGGTGTCGTCGAGATCCATACAGCTGCAACAACGGCTACAGCGGTCGATGAGCCACAACCCAAGTGTCACGTGAAGGGCAACATGGTCGAAGACGAAGATGGCATTGGCGCTGGGATGTTCGTCGACGCGCACAGTCGACTGAACGCGTCGTCCGTCGTGTTTTCTGGCGGCGAAGCGAAATCGGGCGGCGGCATCTACGCCACGGAAGCCGAGCTCTGGCTGTCTGACAGTGCGATCAACGCCAACACCGTGGAGTTGCGTGGCGGCGGCATCTACTTGGGCGAGAGCTGCGATCTCAGCCTCATCAACTGCGAGCTGAATCTCAACACTGCGTTCGAGCTCGGCGGTGGCATCGCTTCGAGCGGCGCACAGAGCGGCCAGAAGAACCGCATCACGATCACCAACAGTCTCGTCAACGCGAACCGCGCGATCGATTCGGGCGGCGGCATCATGCTCTCGCACACGAACCTAGACGGCACGCACAACACGTTCAGTCTCAATCTCGTGCGCAACCTAGAAGGCGGCGCGTTGTCGGTCCTCACCGAGGGCGATGTCGAACTCACCGACTCGCACTTTATCAACAACACGGTCGGCTCGGGTCGCGCTGTGAAAGGCAGTTCGCTTGCATTCACGAACGGCGCGCACGCTGTCGTGACGAACTGCAGCGTCGTGAGCAACCAGGTGGCTGTGCTAGCAGCCGCCGGTGGACTCATCTATGTGAAAGGCACGACGACGCGCGTCGCGCTCACCGACTCGTTGCTCTCGGACGGCCAGTCGTTCTCCGGTGGCCTCATCTACTCGGAGGACGCAAGCGTGTCGGTCGTCAATTGTCGGCTGCTCTTAGGCTGGGCCGACAACTTTGGCGGCGCGATCTTTGCGCACAACACGCGACTCGAGGTCCGCGACTCGAGGCTTGCAGGGAGCTTTGCGTACTACGACGGCGGCGCGATCTACATGCGCACGGGCGGGTCGCTCGTCCTGCGCAACAACGAGATCCATGATAATGCATGTCAGGATCGCGGCGGTGCGCTCTTTGTCGCGCCAGGCGCAGCGATTGCATGCGCTGTCACGGACACGACGTTCACATTCAACCGCAACTTTGGCCTCGGCTCGACGATCTTCATTGGTCGCAAGAGCGCGCTCGTGCTGACACGCTGCGTACTACAGAGCAACGGCGACGCGAACAACGAAGGCGGCGCGATCTTTGCCATCGACGCGGCCGTGACGATCGCCGACTCGGTCATTGAGTCGAACTACGCGCGCAAGGGTGCAGCAGTCGAGCTCAGTCGCGGTTCAGCGCTCACAATGACGAACGCGACCGTGCGCAACAACACGGCCGACGTCTGGGGCGGCGCACTGTACACTTCTGTGCGGGCAGTAGCGCTCGTGAGTGACAGCGTATTTGAGTACAATTGGGCAGCCGAGGGCGGCGCGTTGTACAGCATCGGATCATCGCGCATCACATTCGTGAACGTCGTGCTGCGAGGCAACACGGCGCTGACGTTCGGCGGCGGTGCGTCGATGCGGGCCGGCTCGCAACTGACAGCCGACGGTGTCACGTTTAGCGCCAACTTGGCGGCGACAGGCGGCGCGCTCGCAATGGCCGAGAACGCGTCGCTTGCACTGACGATGAGCGTGTTTGCAGACAACGCGGCGCAGGACTTGGGTGGTGCGCTCTACATCGACACAGCGACTGCAGTCGCCGACAAGGCGCTCGCGTGTGCAAACGCGACGTTTGCAAACAACAATGCGACGGCTGGACTCGACATCTACTGGGTCTACAGCCAGCGCTTCTCGCGCTTTGAGTGCGTCGACTCGATATCGACGACGTCGGCGACCGCCAAGCCGGTCGCCAGTACGAGCGCGATGGCGATTTCTGCTGGCTGGTGGCCAACGACCGTCATGAGCGGCGTCAGTCTTGGCGTGTCCAAGACCACGAACGCGTCGTTGCTCGTAACGCCCGACGACGTCGCAACGCAGATGATCGCAACTGATCCGACGCTGTCGCGCCAGCGCGATGCCGTGCTGTGGCCGACCGTCGTGCTTCGCGACTTCTACGGCGCGATCGCACATCACGACAACGTCTCGACGTGCGTCGCGCACTACGTTGATACGAGTAATACCAACGCATCGTTCTTCTTCTCGCCGTCGAATCGCATCGCAGCAGCTAATGGGTACGCCGTGTTTGACACTGCAACGGTCTTCTCCGAGTCGCGAGCCGAACCGTACGTCATCGGCGTGACGTGTCAGCTTCCAAGTGCGATCACGCGCTTCTTGGCGGTCGAGATCATCGTCGAGCGATGCAAGACGGGGTTCCAGAACGTCGACGGGTACGGTCGCTTGCTTGCAACGGTGCTTGGTTGGCTAGACGTCGCAAGTCGCTGCTTCGCGACCAATCGATCGCCTACCTGTATTTACTGTGAACGCTGTGCCTGTATGTGTGGCTCTGATGCAGACTCTGCATTCCGTGCAAGAAGGGGTACTACAGGTGCGTCGCACTCGCAGACATGATCATTCTCCCTAGCACGACACTGACGAGCGCCGTGATGTGTCCTGCTGCTAATATAGTCTCGACGGTGTCAAGTGCTACCTGTGTCCGCCTGGTGCAACGTGCGAGCAGCTCGACAGCACGGGTGTAACGACTGGTGTGAGCGCGCCAATCCGCGCAGCCGGCTACTACCTCTGGGGCGGCCGCGACTCGTACCTCGCGACCGACTGCACGGACCCATCGACGTGGGCGACCGACGACCCATGTCGCGACGTACACGAACCCAGCATGGCGGACCGAATCAAGCAGTGCTCCAAGCTCGAGCACTTTGACTCGTACTGGAGCCGCAAGCGCATCTTTGCGTGCCTCTCGGGGAACGAGTACTATCCCTGTGACGTCCGTCGCTGCACTATTGACCCTAGCTGGCTGAGATCACTAACCGTCAGCTCACGTACTGACGCGTTGCTGTGTCGGTCGCTTGTGTCGCATGTCTCTCCATCCATTGATCGATAGACCCACACGGCGTGCGTACAAGAGCAGACGGCTGGCGGTTTTGGGAGCACCATGGCGTTCAGCACGCAGTGTCTCGAAGGCTACACTGGTGTGATGTGCGCGACGTGCGTGCGAGACTACTACAAAGTCTCGAACGGCATGTGCAAACGTACGTTCTGGCTCGCACTTGCATGGCGTGTATGAGATGGCACGAATGCCAATGGGTCCCAATCAGTGCACGGCGGCACTAACACTGTGACGATGTGAACGAACAGCGTGCTCGGATCCGACCGACCCTGCTGTCGCGCGCATTGCGCACTTGCTCGCGATGGTACCGATCTGGATCGCAGTCACTGCCATCGTGCTCGTCATCGCGTACTTTTGGAACGCATCGGAGCGCGAGATCCTGCAGCATGCGAGTGCGGCCAAGAAGTTCCAAGTCTACGATGTCGACGCGCGACCAGCGACGCTGTTGCTCGCCGCCAAGTTTGTTGTCCAGCAGCGCGCGCAGCAACTGATCGCGCGTATGAGTGCACGCATGCGCAAGCGGCCAGATCGTCAGACGCAGCGGTACTTGTTTGACATTGAGCCGAGTGCGATGCCACCGCCCATGTTCCGCGCCGAGAAGATCAAGATCCTCCTCGGGTTCTTCCAGATCTTTGGTGGCTTCAAGAAGGTCTACGACATCCCGTGGCCAAGTGAGCTGAGCAGCCTCGTCGATGTCTTCTCGATCGTGGACTTTAGCCTCGTCGACACGACGGGCGTCGAGTGCTTCTTTGAGAAGAACTACTTCAAGAACTACCGGTGCGTCGCGTACTGTCGACGTGCTCATGTCCTGGCTGTCAACTTACTCACTGCATTGCGATCTACGTGTCTGTTGTTGTCCGACACTGCTACTTGCATATGTGTGTGACGTCGGCGACACACAGCCTCTCGGTGATTGTCGTGTTTGTGCTGCTCGCGTTCACAGGCGCGATCCTCGCATGGGGCGTCGTGCGCTACCGCGTGCTGCTGTCGACGCTGCCGCGCCACTGCGTGCACTGCGGCTTGCCCGTGTTCAAGCTCATCGAGCGCAAAGCCACCACTGTCACACGGCGCTCGACGCTGTTGCTCAAGCTCCAAGCCGAGCACGCAAACCGACCGATGCGACGACGCACATACCGCAGCTTGTCGGCACGCATCAAAGCGAAAGTGTGGACGCACATCGAGCGGATCGCCGGCCGCGTAGGCAAATGGTGGACGCGCACGCGTGTCGGTCGGAGCGTCGAGCGGTTCGTACGCTTTACGCGCTTGCCTGCGTCGTCGTCCGAGCACCAGCCGAGGTGCCCAACTTCGCACGTGATCCAGCGCGGCGACGTCCTCGGCATGGTCGTTTGGAGCAACTTGCGGCTCTGGCGCGCGCGGATTCGCCTGCGTCTCAACTATCAGTCGTACCAGAACAAGTGCGCGAAGCTCTTCTTCTGGTGCGCGTTCGTTGCGACTGCTACGGCGCTGGCTGTTCATGTTGATGGCCGTAGCGATGCGGTCGAGTCGAGGGTTCCTAGATAAGTGTCTGACGGATCGACAATGCTGCGTCTGCATCGTAGGATCCTACTGCTGTTCTACCCCGAGCTGAGCCAGCGCGTGATCGGACTGTTCTACTGCGACGAGATTGGCGACAAGTGGTACATGAGCCGCGACCGGAGCTTGCTCTGTTACGAGGGCACGTGGCTCTACTACGTGCCGATGACCGCCGTCCTCATCGTGCTGTGGGTCATTGGTACGTTGACTCGTGCCACGCTGTTGTCACTGCGGCCTTGTGTCATCGTTACGAGTCTTGACACTTACATCCTCACGCACTACGCAAATGTCGTAGGTGTCCCGCTGCTCTTCTGGGTCCTCATCTTTGTGAAGCGCCGCAGCGGCGTGAGCGAGAAGCTGCTGCTGCTCGACGTGCCGTCGAACGGGCGGCTCAAGCAGCGCTTGCTGCGTGAGATGCGCGAAGATCTTGCGAGCCGTGGCGTCCGCTATTCGGACGACAAGATCGCGACGTTTGAGACTGATCTGCTCACCGAGTACCTGTACAACTCAAAGCTCCGCGTACGTCGTAGTCCCACGCGTTCGCTGCCAGCGACGGCACAACTGACACTCGCTCGTTTGCTCGCTGATGCGTACGAGCAGGAACCGAGTACGATCGCACAAGTCGGCTTCATCTACAACTCGTGTACGTCCTGCATGTCCTTGTGATAAACCGAGGGTTGCTACTCCTGCCTTGACGCCTCACTGATAGTGTGACTGATATGCCACTGCGTGCTGGACCGCTCTCGCGTCGCCACCGACAGACGCGTTGCGCTTTTGGTGGTTCGAGGTCTGGGACCTCGGCCGCAAGCTCTTCCTCACGAGCATCATCAGTCTGCTCGCCAAGTCGGGCGCGAACCGCATCATCGCTGGTCTCCTCGTCCTGTACGTTGGCCGTCTGGCGTTGCTTACGCGACTGCCAGACTGTCGGTGCTGCGTGTTGTGAGCTGACAGTACATCTCTCTCTTGTTACGTCTGCACGGCCACCACCAGGCTCATCTACCTCTCAGTCATGCTCTTCTACCAACCGTACAAGGAACACTCGGACAGCGCACTCGCCGGTGTGACGCAGATCCAGCTCTTTGTCACGCTCTTCTGTACGTTCCGACTTGGCTCGACATGTCGATGTCCTGCTACTCGATGTCAGACCTACAGACCTATTCACACACATGCGCTTGACATCAACACTGTAGGCGGCCTGATCCTCAAGATGGGCTCGCTGTACCTCGACGACGGTGTCGTGACGATGCTCACGTACGCGACGCTACTCAGCAACGTCGGGACGCTACTCTACGCGGTCGGTAGTCTCGTGTACGAGCAGATCGACAACCGGCGCAAGCAACGCCGTCAAGTGCGCGAAGCACATCGCCGCGCGATCCAGCGCCACGTGCACACGCTCTGGCGCCGCGCGTACGGCTTTGCGTTCACCGAGGCGTATCTGCGCGACGCGACGCTCCGACCGATGCCCGTGCACGTCATCCTCGAGCTCGCACGGCGCGATCGCCACGAGCGCGAACTCGACGCCATACGCATGCAGCTCGAACTTGCAACCGCAGCGATCGGACATCCGCACGGCGTCTCACGAAGCATAAGCGAGAGCCATCGCAACGACGAGGAGAACGACGACGACATCGTGCAGAGCGCGAGTCAAGTGGACGTCGAGCTGATCGAGTAGTAGTGAGCAGTCAAGCGTCGTGTGACGTCCCGACTGTATGCCGCACGCTACCAAGTATGCGAGAGTGCGTGTGGATGTATACAACGTGTATAGCCGGTTAAACAATGAAATCGCACCATGCATCGATCGACTCGAATGCGAGCAGACGACGTGCCAATGAGCCTTGACAGTCGTCGTGCGTACGTCGCATCGACACACACACCGTCGCCACTACTGGCTCTCTCTCGCTCTCACTCTTACCGCTTGGACGGCACGGTGCGCGCGACGGTCGAGACACCGTCGACAAACTTGGTGCGGAACACGACGTTCGCGTTGTTGAACATGCCTTCCTTGAGCGACACGACGATGAACTGCGAGTGCGCAAAGTGCGAGCGGATCATCTGTCCAATGTTCTGCGTGTGCGACAGGTCGAGCGCGGCGTCGACTTCGTCGAGGATGTACATCGGCGCCGGCTTGAAGAGCAGCAGCGCGAGGATGAGCGAGAGCGCGAGGAGCGAGCGCTGGCCGCCGCTGAGTTCCGTCAGACTCTCTTTCCACACGCCGCCAAACGCCACGCGCACTTGGAGGCCATCGAGGATCGTACCTAGTAGGGACAACAAGCGCATAAGTATGAGTCTGTGCCAGTAGCCATCAACATCGTATTTACAAGTCCATCCATATTCACACGTACCATTCGATGGCGGCTCGAGCTTCGCGGTCGTGCCGGGCAAGAGCGTGCCAAAGATCGCGCCAAAGTCCTTCGTGACTTTTGTCCACGTCGTCGCGAGCGCCTCGTTCTTCTTTGTGTCGAGCTCGTGGATGACCGACGTGATCGTCGCCTTGTCGTTCTCAATGATGTGGCGCTTGTGCATGAGGCCCTGGTACTCCTGCTCGGCCTTCTCGATCATGCCCATGACCTTCTTGTTGATCTTCTTCGATAGTGCACCCTGCGTCTCTTTGAGCTCGAGCAGCCGTCTGTTCGCACCTGCGGGGTCGCGCCGCCCAAAGTCGTAGTCCGTATGTTCGCGACCAAAAAACTCCTTCTCGGTCGCGATCCACGGATGCACTTTCTCGAGCTTCTTCACAATGTGCCTTGCGTCGCTCTCGTCCTTGAGCAGCCGCGCGATCTTGTGCTCCGCCTTCTTGCGCTCGATCTCGCTGCTGCTCTTCTGCTGCGCGAGCGCGCTCTGCTGCGCTGCAAGCTCCTTGAGCTGCTGGTCCCAGAGCGTCAAGTGGCTCCGGCGCTCCTCGAGCTTCGCCGACGCTGCTTTGTATGTCGATTCGATCGCCGCGATCTTGTCCGCGAGCTTCGTTGCTTCTGCTTGCAGCGCTGCGATCTCGTTCGCAATGCTCTCGACGCTCTCGTCGGCAGCGTCGAGGTCCTGACTCGCCGACTCGGCCTCGAGCACGAGCTCCGACAGCGCCTGCTCAGCCGCTTTGCGCTGCGCTGCGAGCGTCTGAAGCTCTTTCTTTGAGACGCTAAAGCGCTCCTCAAGCACGCCGATCTTCGACGACCGCGACTGCTTCATGTTCGTAATGTCCGACTCGAGCTGCGCGACTTCGGCTGTGAGCTGCTGTACGGCCTCCTGCTTGCTCACGAGCAGCGCGCGACCTTCCGCGAGCTGCTCCTCCGTCTCGACAACGTTGCGCTCGAGCTGCGCGTGCGCACTGTCGGCGATGCGGTCGTCGAGCAGCCGCAGCTCGTGCTCCTTGAGTTCGATCTGCTGCGTGATCTTGCGGAACCGGTCCGCGTCCTATTGGCGACAGCAGGTGCCAGTCATTCCAGGACGACACAGTGTCGTAGCGTGCAGACAGTCAGCGACAGAACTCGAAAGCAACGTCATCGTCACGTAGTTGTACACACACAGTCGCAACGCACCTGCTTCATGGCGTCGAGCGTGCGACAGATCTCGTGGTACTCGCGCTTGAGGTCACTCAGTGCGCGCGTGCGCGTGATCAAGTGGTGGAGTTTGAGCAGAATCGGCGTGCCGCTCGATGGCGCCGAGCCGCCCTGGAGCGTCCCAGCCGGGTCGTACGAGTCGCCATCGAGCGTCACGGTGCGTACTTTGATGTCGCGGTGGAACGTCACGTTCTTCGCGATCTCGCTCGTCTCGCAGATGATCGACGACCCAAACGCGTACTCGATCGCCGGCCGCACGTTGTGGTCAAAGTGAATGAGCTCCATGGCTTCCCAGACCTTGCCGCCGTACTGCGACGCAACGTCGCGCGCTTTCTGAACCTTGCGCGACTCGACCGTGCGGCGCGCAATGCGGTTCAGCGGCACGATCGTCACGCGGTTCATGAGTCTACCAAACTTGAGAATGTCCTTTGCAGTCTTCTCGTTGTCGACAACGATCTGGTACAGCTTGCCGCCGGCTGCGATCTCGAGCGCAAGTGCCGACCACTCGTGTTTCGTCTCGAGCAGCTTTGCGAGCACGCCCTTGACGCGCGAGCGGTCAAAGTCGCGGTGCGGGTCCTGGTACCTGAAGTCGAGGCGCGACGACAGACCATGCGAGATGTCGTCGACCTCGCGCTCGCACGCAGCGATCCGATGCTCGAGTCCCTTGACGTCGTCGAGGCATCGCTGCTCCTCGGTCGGGTTGAACCGGTCCGTGACTGCTGCGAGGTCGCGCCGCATTTGCTCGAGCGCGCGCACATTTGCGTCGCGGTCACGGTCGAGACTCGCGTTCGTGTTCGTCGTCTCGGCGACCTGCTGTCGCTTCTGCCGCAACGTCTCGTCCAAGTGCCGGAGCTTCATGTTGATCTGCTTCACGGCCGTGTTGCTCTCCTGGAGCTCGCGCTGCTTGGCTGCAAGGCGTTCCGACAACGACGCGTCGCTGTCGCCGCTCTGCTCCATGCCGGCGTTCAGCGCTTGGATCTGCCGCTGGTACTCCTTCGACTCGCTGTCTTTTGCTGCATGCGCGCTCTCGACGCGCGCGACGCGGTCCTTTGCAACTGCAATGTCTGTCGCCAACTTCTTGACGCTCAGTTCGGCCTCGGCGCGCTGCGCAGCGCTCGCTTGCTCGGCCTTGTGCTGCGTCTCGAGCGACGACTGCACGTGCGAGCGCTTGGTCGTGAACTTCACCATCTCTTTCTCAATCTTCTCGACGTCGTCCTTGAGCTTCTGGAACTCTTTGCCCATCTCTTTGTCGCGGCGCTTCTGGAGCGCAGCTGCGTCAGCGCTCGCTTGGTCGATCGCCGCATCGAGCTCTTCTTCTTTCGCAACGGCCTCGACTTGCGCCTGCTGCATGCGCGCGACCGTGTCCGCAGTGTTGGCAAGCGCATCTTGCGCTTTCTGAAAGTCATAGGCGACGCAGAAGCGCTGGAGCCGCTCCATCTCGGTATTGTTCGCTGCCCACTTGAGGTAGTGCGTCTTCTCGGCCCGCAACTTCTCGAGCGTCGGTGTGATCTCGTTCGCAAGAATCGCGTTGATCTCGTCGACTTTCTTCTCTTTCTTGAGCATCGTCTTGAGCGCCGCTTGCTTCTTGTTCTCGTACATGCGCGTACCGGCCGCTTCCTCGATCATGCCGAGGATCTCCGGTGGCTTCATGTTCAGGACCTTCGTAATGCGGCCTTGCATGATGAGAAAGTGCGGGTTGTTCACGTTCAGCTGCACCGAGTGGAAGAGGTTCTGGACTTGACTCACTTGCGCTGTGTGGCCGTTGATGAGGTACTTGTTCCGGCCACCGATGACGACTTGGCGCGCGACCGAGATCTGCTCGTACTGCTCGTACCCAACTGGCGAGCTCTTGCTGTCCTGGTTGTTGAATACGATCGTGACGCTCGCTTTCGTCACGCCGGCCTGTCCTTGCTTGTACACGAGCTCCTGGAGGTTGTTCGCGCGCACTTGCGACAGGTTTGTGATCCCGAGCACAAAGCAGATCGCATCGAGCACGTTCGACTTGCCACTGCCGTTGAGCCCTGTGATCGCGTTGAACCGCGGATCAAAGCCGCTCACGACCGTGCGCGTTGCGTACGACTTGAAGCCATCGAGGATGATCTCTTCAATGTGCATCGCGCACAAGAGAGCGGTTCCCACGAGCGATGAGCGAGTCGGGAGACGGAAGGGAGTCGCGGAGAGGTATAGCAGCGGCAGCGCACAGACACACAGACGCAACGAGACGAATGGCGTGTCGAGTGCGGAAGTGGCAGCAGTTGCGCGGGTTGTTGTTGCTGTGTTGACCGCAATTTGATTGTTGCATTTGGCGCGAAAGCAGGGACTTGAAAATCGAGGTCGAACTAAGTACCATTCGAGCACATTATTTCAATCCGGATTTCACTATGCACTATCACATTCTCAAAAACATCGATGAGTTCGAAAAAAGAGGGGCATTATATGATGAAGATCACGTTGTCAAAATGGCTTCCATTCTTGCTCTGTCTAACCTGCCCTCACATTGCGCCGCACTAGAGGCTCCATGACGAGTCGACTGCACAGCGCTACACACTTATGGCAGCACGATTCGGCGCGCCTTTGCCACGATCGGGACGACGTACCCCGTCGCTCCGAGCGTCACTGGGTAGAACGCAGACGAGAAGACGACAGCAGCAGCGTACGAGCCGAGTGCCGTGCCAACGTCTTCGACGCCGATCTTCGCGAGCAGCGGCATGACGTCGACGCCTTGCTGAATGATAGCGTAGAGGCCACACACAACACCGACGCCTGCAAGGCGTGAGCCCATCATGTACGCCGCGCCGTAGTTGTCCACGACGTCCTTCGCCATGCCCATCGCTTTCGTCACGAACGCAGGTGTCGTCGGCGATGCGCCAGCCTCTGGCACTGGCCGACTGTGTAGTAACCAAGCACGCGCATGCATACACACGTCAATGAAACAGTCCCCTTCTATGCAAATGCACCGTAAAACACTCGATCGCTCGCTGGAACGTACTTCGGCATCGCGTCAGTCAAGTCCGACAAGCGCACGCGCGAGAACACTGGAAAGACCTTCGAGACGGCAGCAGCCGCTGCGAGGTCGAGCGGGAGACGGATGCGGCGAAGTGGACGGCTCACAGCGAACGCCAGCGCAAACTCGGGCGAGAACTCGATCCCTGCAGTAGT
>JAASGP010000793.1:0-12489 GCA_023334275.1 Globisporangium carolinianum | reverse complement strand
CTCACGCCGATCCCGACACCATCGAGTGTCGCGAGTAGGAAGCAACAGCAGTGGGGCGACGACGGCGACGTCGAAGACGCTAGGAGTGGCCTCCACAATCGACGAGTCCGGCAGTCGGGATCGATTGACAGTACGGCGTGATAGACCTGGAGAGCGACTGTGTTGGCGATGCATCGCGTCGCTGGAGCACGAACTCGCATGAGAATAGCGCGTGTGTGGCGCGATCGTTGCATCTGGCGATGTCGTCGACGAGCCGAACACCGCACTCGATGGCTAAACACGACACTCGAGCTGCTCGTGTGCTGCCTTTCTCAGCTCACAGTTCTACTTTTTCCATGAGACATGCTGATTCTCGCAGTCCATAGCCACTACAAGTGTTGTTCATCTCAGCAGCTGATCCCGATTAATGTATGGTGTGTGCGACTAGCACAGCCTGCATTTTGCATACTGTGCGACGAGCGCAATTGATTTGCGCGCGCGATCAGCAAGCGCTCAGCTGTTGGAGCTCGTCCACCACCACCAGCTGCAATGTGCCTGGCTGCGTGCGTGGCCATGGCGTGACCAGCAACAGTCGCTCACTCTCGATCCCGCGCGCACCAGCAACAAGCTCCTTCTCGCACACATCAGCACTCGTTCGCTCCAGCAGCAGCAGCCCCGACACACCACCATGGGCGGTCCGGAGACGTCACCGCTGCTCAAGGCCAAGCTCACGACGCTGCAGCAGCAGGCGAACGAAGAGCAGGTCGACATCCGCGCCGAGTTCCTCTCGCTCACGTCCATGGCGCTGCAGGTGAGTCTCTCGACGTTTGCGCGCATTGCGCTCACGTCGATCGACGGCGCGTTCCTCGGGCACCTCGGCACGAGCGCGCTCGCTGCGTCGTCGCTCGCGTCGATCTGGACGAGCGTGCCGCTCACGGGCGTCTGGGCCGGCGCGTCGGCGCTCATTACGCTCTGCGGCCAGGCGTGGGGCGCGAAGAACGGCAACCTCGCCGGCATCTGGCTCCAGATGGGCCTCGTGATCACGACGATCCTCATGATTCCAGTCTTCATCTGGTACTGGTGCGTCGGCCTTGCGCTCGAAAGCTCGACAGACGACGCCGAGGTCGTCGCGCTCGGCGTCCGCTTTGCGCGCATCCTGTCGTTCTCGATCTGGCCGTCGCTCGTGTACGCGTGCGTGCGCCTGTACTTCCAGTCGATGGGTATCATGGCGCCAACGACCGTCGTCGGCGCGCTCTCGATCGGCGTCGCGGTTGCTGCGAACTACGTGCTCATCTACGGCGCGTTTGGTTGGACCGGCATGGGTTTTGACGGCTCGCCGCTCTCGACCGTCATTGCGTCGTGGTTCCAGCCGATTGCGCTCATCTCGTACTGCATCGTGTACAAGAAGATGCACCTGCAAGCCTGGGGCGGCTGGGACTGGCACGCGTTCACGCCCGAGCGCATCACGACGTTCCTGAGCATCGCCGGCCCGATCGCGAGCAACTCGCTCGTGTCGAGCCTCGCCAACTCGGCGCTGTCGCTCGTCGCGGCGAAGCTCGGGTCCGACATCATCGCTGCGAACGCCGTCATCTCGGGTCTCTGGGGTTTGTTGTGGGCGCTCTTCTGGGGTTTTGGCTGCGCGACGCAGATCCGCGTGGCCAACTACCTCGGTGCGAACCGGCCGCAGGCTGCGAAGACGCTCGGGATGCTCGGCTTTGTATGCACGATCGCGACTGTGATCGCGCTTGCGACCGTGACGCTCGCGCTCCGCGAAGAGCTCTTCCGCGTCTACACGAACGACGACGACCTGCTCAAGCTCTGCATGCTCGTGCAGCCGATCTTTGTGTGCGCGTACATGATCGAGTCGATCGAGATGCTCACGGCGTCGATCCTCACGGCCATGGGTCAGGTCAAGGTCACGGCCTGGACGAGCTCGCTCGCGGTCTGGTGCATCGAGCTGCCGTTCGCGTACATTGGCGGCGTCGTCCTCGGCTTTGGCTTCCCGGCGCTCTGGTACGGCATCTGCGTCATGGAGGTCGTGAAGCTCTGTGTGTTTGTATTCACGCTCGCGCGCACGGACTGGGCCGACATGGCGCGCCTCGCAGTCGACACAATGGAGGCAAACCCAAGCGACGACGCTGACAACGCCGATGTGACGACCGAGCAGCAGCAGCAGGACGAGTCAGTCCACTTTGCCGTCGCAGAAGGCGGGAACACGCCCGTCGGCTTGACGCCCGTGATGCGGTCGCCGGCGACGGTACTGCTCACGCCTGTCGGTCGCAAGCAGCAATGGGAGCACCTCGACGACGGCGCGCGCCAGCGCCGCAGCTCGCTTGCGAGTCCGTACGTCAAGCGCGCGAACTCGTTTTCGCATGCTTAAGTGCGTGTTGTAGTAGTGCGTACTTAGTGAGTCAATACAAAAAATGCAGTACTAGCAGCTCTTACGGATTGTCGTTCTCGACGAAGTATGCGTCGCTACTACCTCGCACTGTCTGTCTGTCTGTCTGTCTGTCTGTCCATCCATTAGTCAGTCAGTCGTCGTCTGCGCTGCTGTCGGTCGTACTCGGATCGTTGAGCGCCTCGATCTCGCGCACGCGGCAGCAGGGACAGTGTCCGGCCTTGAGGTACTCGGTCTCAAAGTCCTCTTGGTGGAAGAACCGGCGGCAGTGCGGCGACAAGTGGATCTTGATCTCCGGGATCATGTTCTTGTAGAACCGCGCGCGCACGAGCGGACTCGGGTACTTGACGACAAACACGTCGCTTGGCGGCAGACTCAGCAGCGTGCGCGTGTCGAGCTGCAGCACGCGGTACGGCGTTGTGCCGGCACGGTGGCCGGTCGCGCTGCTGCTCGGTCCGAGCGACGACGACTGTCGGTTCAGTGCGAGTTCAAACAGGTCGCTACTGCTGTTGGTTGCTTGGCCACTACGCCGCGAGCCGTTGTCGTCGTTGTCGTCGTCGCCAAACTTCATGGTCTGCGTGCCGTTGCCATGGTCCGTCTCCTTCCAGCCGTCGCTGTTCTTGTTGGTACCGCCGCTCTTGGCGTCACTCTCGGTCGGGTGCGTCAGGAGGAGCTTCTCGGCTTCGTCGTCTGAGATCCCAGGCTAGTACGTCGTACGTATAGAAAATCACATATAATCAGTCAGTCACTACTGTAGAGCCACACACACACTAGAGTGTGCCTACATCAGAGCGAATGACCAAACTACATGCGACGCACCGCAGGCTGGAACTCGACGAGCGGCAGGTTCTCAAACGACACGAACGACCGCACGAACGGATGGCCCGAGTTGATGCAGACGTCGCCCGTGCCGTTTGGGTTCAGCAGCGGGTTCGTCGCGGACGACCGGTAGTCAACTGGCAACAGCTCCTCCTTGTCCGAGTACGGCTTGGTCTGGAGCGTCATGACCGTGAGGTCGACCGTGCGGTGCCACTCGGGCCGGAGCTTCATCTGCAGCAGACGCTCGAACGCCTGACGCGCGAGCTTGTACGTCTCGAGCTGGAGCGCAAAGTGGCCGAGCGTAAAGTAGATGTTGCCGAGCAGTACGCCCGGTGGCGGCTGTGCTGACGACGTCAAGTTTGCACCCTGGCCTTTGTCAGCACCGGTCGTCTTGGAGAGTCGGTTCACGAGGAAGCGCGCCGAGTGGAAGAGCGACTCGGGCAAGAGCGTCGTGAACGGCTCGTCCGTGAACGAGTACACCATTGCGTACGCGTAGTAGATCTCCGAGAGCGACTCGTGCTCGAGCGCTGCTGCGACCTGCGCCTTCAAGCTCGCAGTCTCGGAGTTCGCAGTGTCAGTCTCTAACGACGCTGCCACTGGGATCGCACGGAGCAACTGCTCACAGAGGCGCCAGTGGTAGTGACTCGCGTCGCGGAACCGTTTCTCGGCGACAGCGTTGTCGACGAGCTGCCGCAACAACTCGGCGCACTGGTCTGGCCGCTTGGCTTTCGTGAACGCCTCGAGCGCGTCGTCGAAGCGGTCGTGGCTGATGAGCCACGCGGCGTACGGCACGTACACATCGGCTGTGTTTGTGACCCGGTCGCGGTGCTTGTGGGCAAGTCGGACGGCTTCGTCCCACTCGTGCAGCCGAATGTGCATCTGCAGCAACGCGTCGACGTCGCCGATCTTGACAAACACGTCGCGCGCGTACTGGAACTTGTCGGCCTTGAGGAAGTACGCAGCGCATTTCGAGAGGACCGCGCGCTCGGTCGTCGCATCGAGGCGCTGTGCGACGTCGAGCAGGTCGTCAAACCAGCCGCGGTCGCCCATGATCTCGACGGCTTTGAGCGTATTGCCGCTCGCAGTGTACATCTCAGCGGCTGCGCGCCAGTCCTGGACCTCCTCAGCCCACTTGGCTTGGTCCGCGACGAGCTGCTTGATGTCGACGAGCTTGCTCTGGGCGGCAAACTTCTTCGCGTCGTCCCACATGCGCAGGTCGGCAAACATCTTGATCGCGGTCTGCGCTTCGCCGCAGTCGGTAAACAGCTTCGCAGCAAGCTGGAACTTGCCCTGGTACGCCATGACTTCGGCTTGGAGCAGAGCGCGCACTTTCTTGGTGAACTCCGGTTCTGCACCGTCATCGCCGCGTGGAAGCTGCTGCCGCTTGCGCTGCTCGAGCGCGTTCACGAGCTCGATGTACCGCACGTCGCGCACGCGGATGAATGCTTTGCGTGCAATGTCAAAGTTCATGCTCTTGAGCGCTTCCCATGCCAGCAAGCGCCAGTCGGCTTCGGTCACGCCCAAGCACGACACAGCGTAGGCGCTGGCGAACTCGTTCTGTTCGAGGTACCGATACAGTGGCGCCGACTGCGGCACGTCGATTGTCTGGACCGAGAGCGAGTTGAGGCAAAAGACCTTGGAGCCCGTGAAGCCGACGACAAAGCCCTGCATGCGCTGCGTGTGACCTGGGAAGCTCCCCGTCCGGATCTTGAGCTGCGCGTTGCCGGCAAAGCAGAGCATGTCTTCGAATTCGGTGTTCCACGCAACGCTGTTTGCATCGCGCTCTTCAAACAGCATCTCCTTTGTTGCGAGGTCGTACACGACGCACTTGTGCGAGTCGTCCACGACTGCGAGCTTCTCGCGGCTGCATCGACGTGTCGATGTGGGTCGTACGTGTTGTGTCAGTACATATACACTGAGTGACATTGCATTCTAGTTCATACGAAGATGTGCTTTTCGTAAACGTATTCACAATATATCGGCTCTTTCACACAACACCCATTCACCCAGCACAAACAACCAAATACCCATTCAGACAGCACCCATACACCCAACGACACCAAAAATCACACACACACAAAATCGACAGTCGTACTTGGCGCTGATGTCGAGACACGAGATTGGGTTGTTCTGTTGGATGAGCGGGATCGGGAACGGGTTGTTGATGAAGATCTGCCAGACCGAGCCGTCCTTGAGACCAACGAGCAGCCCTTCTTTACCTCTCGCGCCACCAGTGACTTTGATGTATCGAATGAGCGACTCCATGACCCACTCGCGCTCCTTCTTGCCCGAGAAGTCGTACTGCTGGAGCTTCTGCTTCTGGCACAGAATGAAATTGTAGCTCGTGACAACGAGGAGACTGCACGGGAGGTCCTTGAGGATGCGCTCCTTGACGCGGTACCGCATCTCGTAGCTGCTCGCGCTCGCACCGGCTTCGGCCTCGAGCTCGTAGATGATGATCTTGTCCGAGAGCTGCACGGCGAGGCGATCGCGGTAGACCGAGAGCTTCTTGACGCAGTCGCGCGTGCGGATGCGCACTTTTTGCTCGGTCATGAGGTGCTGCACGATCACGTCCGTGATGTTCTCGCGGTACGCATAGCGCTCCTGGTAGATGCCGTGCACGGTCCCAAACACGAGGCAGTGCACGGCGATCGTACCGTCTTCGCAACCAACGGCGACAAAGTTGGTCTTTGGTCGCGCTTTGATCGCCCAGACCCAGCTCTCCATCTCGCAGATGCTATGCGTGTAAATACGTGTACGCAGGTAGATTGTGAACACGTACAGACAGACACACAGACGTCAGCACGCGCACACCCTACAGTCGACATGCTCACTGTTTTGTATCGCGCGGATATATACCTGGCGAGGAAGATGCCGTCTTTCGTGTACAGTCCGGCCTTGCGGTTCGAGCCGCTCATGAGCAAGTACTTGCCCTTGCTGCAACGTATCAACAGTGTCCGTGTCAGTGACAGAGCGTACGCACGCACCAGCAGCAGCAACGTCACCGTAGACTCGCTACAACATACCTAAAGTACGTGATGCTCGTGGGATTGAACGCGAGCTTGCGCGGTTTGCCCTGCATCGCGCCGCTGAGGTTGTAGAACGACAGCGTGCGGTCCCAGCAGCCGACGGCGAGGACGTCGACGTTGTCGTCGTTCGAGATCGTCCACGCCATGGTCCAGACCGGTCCGGGTCGCTCGATGAGCTGCTTCTCGTTGCCCTGCTTGTCACGCACGGTGATGAGGCCGTTGAGGAGCCCGAGCGCGAGGTACTGTCCGTCCTTGGTCCAGCACGCGCAGAGGACTTTCGCGACGACCTTGTGCTTCGACACGGACTTTTGCTCGGGCGCCCAGAGCCCAAAGTCCGACGTCGTGCAGCTCGCGAGGCACTGCGACTGCGGGTTGTACACGAGCTTCTGGATGCTGTCGTTGTGCGTGTACTTGAGAATGCCCTCGGCCTTGTCGGTCCAGATGATCACGACGTTGTCGGCGCCGCCGGACGCAAAGCGCTTGCCGTCGTGCGAGTAGTCGACCGTGTACACGATGCCTTTGTGGCCCTTGAGCGAGTGCAGGAGCGTGCCGTCGACTGCGTCGTAGACCATCACGCGCGTCCCGATCGCCGCGACGAGCTGCGTACCGTCGGGCCGAAACGCAATGTCCTGCACGATGAACTTCTCGCCATTGCGCTCAGGAACCTTGTCGCTCCACGCGAGCACGCTGCGCATCGTTGCTGTGCTGCTGTCGCGCGTTCACACGCTTACACTACTCGCTAGCTCTGGTCGGCAGTGCGCGTCTCGCACGCTCCGCTGTGGCAATGACGTCTAGCACTGTGACGTCTCGAGCTGGCTGTTGCGGGATCGGAAATGTATCTTGTAATTTGTATCGGGACGCCAAACGTCGCGCACGGCAAGAGGCGCGAAAGATCACACTCAGAGAGGCCATGGCGTTCCTGACCGCATCCCCGACCTTCCTTCCGATCACACACTCAGACTGCTTGAACTGTCTGCTGGAGCTCTGAACATAATCGCAATGACTGCACTCGCCACGCGCTGATTCCGAACGCAGTCTGCACGATCGGGAGCAAAAGCGGCGAGATGCTCGCGCCACCCACAGCACCACATTCAGCTGCAACAGCAGCAGGATCAATGACGCAGCCACGCGGTGCTGCCGATGTCTCACTCAAGCCGCAAGCGAGCACGTTCGTGGCGCAGTCGCGGATCCGCGTCGCCGTGCGCGTGCGGCCAAAACTCGCGATCGAACAGAACGACTCGAGTAGCTTTCTCACGGTCCATCGCGCGAGGTGTGTGTGTGTGCGCTTGTACGCCACCTCTCTTGGCAGTCTGTTGATGCGCCTCCGAGCACCTTGCACGCTTTCTTTACCGCTACTTCCTTCTCGGACGCCGTAGGAACGCGCTGCAGCTCGCGACGTCTGCGACAGCATCGGAAGCCAAGAGCTTTGTGTTTGACCAAGTGTTTGAGCCGCATACGTCCCAGGTGCGTGCGCGTCCACTCGCTTGCGCGTCAAACGACTGGAGGCAATCGATCAGGTCGTGTTTGTTTGCTCACTCACGTCGTGCACTCGATCGACGCGCGTGCTGTCGCGTCAGGGCAGCGGGAGATCTACGACGAGATCGGGTTCACAAGCATGCTCACGGGCGTCCTCGAGGGCTACCACGCAACGGTCTTTGCGTACGGCCAGGTGGGTGCTCGATGACTGATGCAGTAGCAGCTCTGTTGTAGATACCAGTATACAGAGCACTGATCTCTGTGTGTTGTCAGACCGGATCGGGCAAGACGTTCACGATGGAGGGAAGCGAGTACGAGGTGCGCCGCGCAGTCTCTGGTCGCTCAGATGCTATGTCGTCTGCGTGTATGCGTGTATGTTCTCACTACTGCCGCTAAAACCGTGCCGACTGGGTCGACTGCGTCAGTAGCGAGTGCGCGCGACCGGCTCGAGCAGCGAGCGTGAGCGTGTCGTAGCGAAACCCAAGACAGCCGATGCAACACCTGGCTCAGCGCGCATGGGAGTACGTGCGTGTGTGTCCTACTCTCTCGACCTCGTGACTCAGCGCTTTCGCAGTCGTCCGCCAGCCTCACTCTGCACTGTCGTATCCGCTGCGTTGCCGTCGCCGTCACCTCCGCTGCTACTGCTACTGCTGTTGTCAGATCATCCCACGCGCGATCTTTGACCTCTTTGCCATGATCGCTGCGCGGTCTGCGTTACCAGCATCAGCAGCTACAGATACAGCAGGCAGCAGTCCGCGCGAGTTCACGGTCAAGTGCTCGTTCGTGCAGATCTACAACGAGCAGATTCTCGATCTGTTCAACCCAATGCACGTACACTCAACATCGTCATCATCGTCCAGCAACAGCAGTCGCGCTGCTCGCCTTGCACCGTCCAAGTCGAACTCTGGCAATAGCAATGGCGGCGGCCTCAAGCTGCGCTGGTCCGCCACGCGCGAGTTCTACGTCGAGAACCTCCGCGTACTCGAGTGCGCGACGCCCGAGCACGTGCTCGCGCACTTTCACGACGGCCTCGCGCACAAAGTCATGGCGTCGCATCGTCTCAACGCCGCGTCGTCGCGGTCGCACTGCGTCTTTACGATCTACGTCGAGAGCGTCAGCGTCGACGGCACGAGCGACGTGCTCACGAGCAAGCTCGCGCTCGTCGACCTCGCAGGCTCGGAGCGCGTCGACAAGACCGGGGCAACGGGCGTGACGCTCCACGAGTCGATCGGGATCAACAAGTCGCTCTTTGTATTGCGGCAGGTCATCCAAGCGCTGAGCGACGACAGCGAGCGCCAGCGCAGCGGCGCCGCCTCGAATGATCGCGCGTACATCCCGTACCGCGACTCGAAGCTCACGTCGCTGCTCAAGTATAGCCTTGGAGGCAATAGCTTGACGCTCCTTATCGCGTGTCTGTCGCCAAGCGACGCGCACGTCGATGAGAACCTGAGTACGCTCGTGTACGCGGCCAAAGCGCAGCGCATCGCAAACGCACCGACGAAGAACGAGGACCCCAAGAGTGTGCTCATCCACGAACTGCGGCGCGACGTCGAGACGCTCCGCGCACAGCTCGCGCAGGCGCAAGACGTGATCCTGAGCTTTGAGAGCGCAGGTCTGCCGAGTGCGAATCAGGTGGGGCTGTCAATCGAGTGCGCCAAGTGCCGAGCCGACGCTCAAAGGCCAGCGAACAGCAGCGATCGAGGGCCAGCGAGCGATGATGACGACGCCGAACGACCCGAGTCAATGTCGGTCGCTGGTTTGGACGGCGTGACGCAAGCGAGCGCATCAAGAGGTGGCGAGTCAGTGTCTGTACCAGTTGTCGCCAGTGCGTCTGTAGTGCCGACACCGCCAGCGCGTCTAGCAGCCAAGCCGACAGTGTCGACTCCAGTCGACACAACAGCAGCAGCTACGACAACAAAGCGACTCAAGCTGCACGTGATCGACAACGTCGCGATGATCAAGCAGCTGTACGCGACCGAGAAGGCGCTGACCGATCGCGTATGCGCGCAGAGCAGTCGCATCGATGACCTGACGTACAATACGCGCGTGCTGACGGTCGAGAACCAGTCGTTGCGCGACAAGATCGAAGTGCTCGAGTACCTCATCGCCGACTTGCCGCGCCAGCTCGACGACGACGGCCACGCTGCAGTGCGCGAGCAGCATGAAGCGATCCCCGAGTACGGCACGCTCACAACTGTCTCGAGTCTCCCTCGGGTCGGCACGTCGGCTGCTACGCCACCAGTGCACCGCATCCGCGAAGTGCTCGACAAGAGTCGAGCGAGCAAGACGCGGACTGCTGCAGTTCGTTTGCACGACGACGCTGCTGCACGCACTGGCGCGACGTCAAATCAAAGTAGCAACGAGCGGCGGCCGTCCGAGCTGCTGCCGCCGACAAAGACAAAGCGGATCGACCTCGACACGGGTCTACTCTCGGTACGAGCGTCAGTAGTATGTGGTAAAACGACACTCTGTGATGCAGCAGCACTGACGCGAGGACACTGCGTTGGCTGTCTGTCCACACACACGCTTGCTTGACTTGTACTGGGACTGACTAGCTGAACGAGCTGAAGGAGCTGCTGCGCAGCAAGAAGCCGAAGAGCGAACCGTCGACGCTCGCTCAAAGCAGTAGTAATAGCAGCCGACGTGGTCGCACAGTCGCCACAATCTCCGTCGCTAGCGATCCGAGAGCAGCACAGATGGTGACGCCGCCTCTGATTCAGCAGTCTGCAAGCTCGACAGGTCGTGTACACCACACGCATCCAGTCTCAACGAGTCGTACGACAGGCACTCACGCTATTGCGATCTCGGTCCAATAACCCTCTCTCGCTTGCATTGCAGGTCTTCCAGATGCTCGGACAGCAGCGCCGAGCGCGAACGATCGCTCCAGCGTTCGCGCAAGCTCCGCCGCTGCTGCGCTGTTGTCGACACTCGAACAGAACCCGCGGACAAGCGTGCTCGAACTCGGTGCGTTTCCACTGCGTTGCGTGCTACATGGCTCCTTGTACACACTCACTTAAGCACACACGCACACGCTGTTGTTGACCGCAACGACAACGACAGACCCGCTCGACTCGCTTTCGGAGCTCAACCGGCTGCTGCAGGTCAAGGCCACGCTGCGCCGGACTGCACCAAGCACTGCTGCTCCGCCACATCCTGCTACTTCATCCTCGACGAGTAAAAGTAGCAGTAGCACGCACCGCGTCGATCGCTAAGCAAGTGAAGTTGTCCATTGGGAATGCAAAGTTCTGATCCTATGCGTCGTCATCCAACCGGAGAGGGATGCAACGGACGCGACCCCAAACCCGTGTGCTGTGTCATTGGTAGTACTAGTGCTCGTCCACTATCACACCACGTAATCGAGAATGCGTATTGCGGCGTGAATGCGTGGGTCGTCACGTGCGACCAGAGCGGCATGAACCAGGGTCGATCGGCCGCGCATCTATTCAGCGTGCGCGCGACGTGCAATGCGATCACGAGTGCGATCGCCAAGTGTGAGTCGTGCGCAGGGCCAGGCGAGGCGCGATGTGCGACGTCCCGTGTGCCACATCGAGTAGCTCTTCGGTCGGCTCCGACTGGTCGAGACTACTGTTGCCGTTGTTTGTGCGGCTCGTGCTGGCACTGCTGCTGAGTGCTGGCGCGACAACGACAGCAGAACCAAAGACTGTAGATCTTCCAGCTGCCGGGTTCGAGAGATCCACTAACGCACCAGCTTCGAGAAACGCCACGGGCGAGTTGGATATCTGAATGTGCGAGTTTGCGTCGATGTCATCGGTCATGAGCAGTTGGTCAGCAATCGTGCGCACGGGCACGGACGTACTCACCGCATGGCTTGAGGCTGTAAACAGCAGCATGACAAACGGCAGCTTCGTGACTCCACATTGACGAGAAGTGAAAGACGCAGTCGAGGCACCGTGCTGATGCACAACATATGCATCGATGCGCCATTTCCACATCGCTAGCCATCGTGTGGTGGCAGGTCGTCGAGGATCTTGGTACTGAGCATCCTTTGTGCCACTGACGACCTGCCACCATTTTGCTGGCTACAGCTGCTACTATCCAATCCAAAGTTCGTGAAACTGCTCGTCAGTTGTTGGCAAGTGATTGTGTACCGATTTGTGTAAAGTAACAAGTACATAGAACTGCAAATAGCATTGTCGTTCGAGTCATTTGCTGTCTCGTTTGCTGACTGAGCCTGAACGGCCTCAACGCCATAGTTAAAATCAACTGGTCTTGAATCATCACGGCGTCGATGACATGCGATCGGAGCTCGGCAATTATCTTTTACTAAACGATATATGCGAGACAGATATCTCGAGTTTCGGCTACACCATCATTTACCACGCTTACACTTGGTCAAAATTGTAGCTCTGCTGATCAAACCGAAATATATAGTGTAATGGTGGTAGCAATCGGGATTTTTGTCGCCCTTGAAGAATCGTAGGCATCCGAACGAGTTCGATTGCTGCAGTTCGTACGTCGTGCCGTCATTGCAACGCATACCGTCTGCTTTCGCACACATGTACTACAGTAAAACGTACACAGCGTAAAGGCTGACGAGCGAACGCTGGCCAGTATTGGCCTCGCAATTTATACGTACTACATGAAATCGCTCTGCTGTGTCAGTCCATGCATCCACGTCTCCGACTCTCACGCCGTACTGTCAATCGATCCCGACTGCCGGACTCGTCGATTGTGGAGGCCACTCCTAGCGTCTTCGACGTCGCCGTCGTCGCCCCACTGCTGTTGCTTCCTACTCGCGACACTCGATGGTGTCGGGATCGGCGTGAG
>JAASGP010000792.1:0-12490 GCA_023334275.1 Globisporangium carolinianum | reverse complement strand
GAGAGAGAGAGAGAGCGTTGCAGCCAAGCACTGACCCACACACTTCAATTCTACCGCTGACTCGAGACATCGTCGAGAGTTGCCTTTTGCAAGAGTGATGCTCGATCGAAACATCACTCTGGATGTATTCTCGGAGTTCATGGCTCTGTTGGTATTCATAGCTCGCGATCGTGACTGCAGCGTGCACGAGCAGGTCCGAGCTACCGTACGCACAGCTGCACACCTGTGCACTGCAAAGCTCGAGTGTGCGACGAGCAACTCGCAAAGGAGACGCGAGCAAGCAGCCGACATGGCGAGCGACCGCGAAGCAAAGCCGCGCAAGGTCGCGATGGACCCTGGTCGCCTTCAGAAGCTCCTCGACTTGCCCGTGCCAGCCAATCCTTCTCGAGAAGTACGCTGCCACTGATTGCGTGTGGATGCACACAACAGCAACTCACTGACACGAACCTACTCGACTACGCACGCCCATGTTGCGTATGTTGTCGCCATGGCGCGTAGCTTCATGCAGCACTCGTGAAGGACCAGACGCTTGTGCGGTCATGGAACGGCGAGCGCTGCGACGCGAGGCCATTCGAGAAGCTCAGTGAGCCTTCGCACATGCTCCTCGCAAAGGACCTGCGCGCAGTGAGCATCAAGGATGTGCACCAGAGTGGATGCCAGGTCGGCGACGTTCCGGTTCGGTGCGTCCGTGCTCTCTTGCCGATGTGAGTCACTCGCACACGGATCCTCCAGCTATGTTTGACGAGCTGTGCGTGCGTTCTGTGTGGATATGTGCAGCCCTCATGATCCGAGCATCAGTGGTACACTCGTACGTTCGCTGTGCTCGCTGCTGTGCGTCGAGCACCCGTTTGATGGCTTAGTCGGTTCTTGGCCACACAGTAACTCACACGAACGCACATGTCCGCTCGCGCGTAGACTGCAGCAGTGATGACAACGAAAGAGTCGTTCGCGCACGCTGCTGTGATCGAGCGGCAGGCCGTGCCCAGATCTGTGCTGCTGCAAGAAGGGCTCATGACACCTCAGCAGCGCCGCGAGCGGCTGCACTTTGAAGCCAACTACCACCACGCACGACGTGCAATGCAACGCGCCGAGAGCAACGACCGACGGCTCCATCAGATCATGTGAGCTCGGTCGCGAGGACACGAGATGACGGAAGCGATGCTCGCGCACACTGCTGAGCGGAACGTGGAGCGTCGATGCACTGACTGACTCATAACGCAATCGCTCCTGTCTGCGTTGCTGCTACTGCTGTAGTCAAACGCGCCACTCGACCTGCGACGTCGTCGGGACTTCTGGCGCAAGCAGTCATGTCCAGCCTACGCGCGTGCGTGGCGAGTCGTTCAAACCCGATTTGCTCCGGTGCGTCTTCGCTTTCTTTGCTCTCTCTCTTACTCTTGCAGACACTCACGAAGCGCATCTGCTGTGCATTCGCAACGCCACCAACAACGCAGCCACGACACGTCCGTGAAGGATCCGCACACGTACCGACCGTTTGCGAGCAAGTCGCACGCGATGGACCCGCAGCTCAAGCACCATGACCGCATCTTCAACGAGACGCCGGTCGAGTGGAATCCGCAGCGGTACGTCGCGGCATCGTTTCGCTTTGCTCTGTTGTTGCTACTTGTCTCGCGACGCGTGCAGTTGACCGACCACGTGCGTCTTCTATGTGTGTGTCGTCCTGCGCAGTGCACAACACCTACGTAACCAGAGCGACGGTGGACGTCCGTACGATGTCGTGAATGGCGGTGCGATCCAGTACGTGCCGCCGACGATTGCTGAGAAGCACGACACGCGACAAGCGCACCCGTCGGTCATCGTGCACCCGTACAAGCGCTGAAGAGTGGGAGGCAGGTCTAGCGAACCGCTGGTGACAGTAGTAGCACCAACACCGACTGACAGACGCGATGTTCCGACGAAACGCATCCCATTGATTCACGCACGCACTGGCATCTTGCTCTCTCACTCACTTGCTCACACACATACACACTCAACCACTTAGCAGTAGTAGAACTGCCCTGCCGCCTTCGCAAACGCGCACGTCGGTCGCTCGGTCGCGGACAGTTGCGTCCAGTATGCAAGCGGGTAGCGCCAGCCAAAGCCGAGCTTCATGCTGCCAGCACGCACTATCGCAACGTCCACGTCAGCATCGGCAGCACGCGCATCGTCGAGTACAAAGAGGAATCCACGGGCTGTAGTGCGCTCGTCGCTTGGTTCCGCGCGCGTCATTTCAGGAGCAGCTTCAGTCTTGACGATGCGCGCGCCAGCGCTCACTTTGGCACTCGCGTCAGCGAGGCGCGGTGCGAGGTCGATCGCGTCGACGAGCTGACTGAGCAGCGCGAGCTGGTCGAGACGCGAGAGCACGATGCGGCTCTGCGACACCGTGACGTTCGTGCGTAGTACGATGCTGCGTGCCGACGCGTCGCGCAGCGGCACGGCCACGGCATCAGCGACCTTGTTGTCGCCGATGCGTTTGGGCGACCGAGCAGCAGTAGAAGCGTCGAGTCGGAGCGGACGGTCGAGTCCGACGAGGATTGTCTGGCGCGGCAGCTCACGCACGGTCGTTGCTGCGATCGCCGTTGTGAGCAGCAGGAGCTGGAACGTCAGGACGAGCAGCGAGCGCATGGTACTTGACGTCAAAGCGCGAGATGGCGAGTGTGATCGAAGGTAGAGCTGGTCAGCAGTGGCAGTGCGTCGGAGCGCGCGAGTTAGCAATTGCCAAAGCGCCTAGCGACATTCGTGGCGACTTTGCTGCTGTGGTCGACGCTACTGCTGTCGCTACCGTTGGTATCGCTGCTGCTGCAGCTTTCCAGTCATTCGCCACGCACGAGCGAGTGTGGAGGCTTTCGTAGATCTGCTCACTTTCGCTGGGTAGTCGTCGCCCATCGACTCTCGAGTTGAGCGACTGCATGCACGCGGCGAAACTGAAGACACCCGTCGATCATCACGCACAAGGAAGACTACGAGCCACAGACGTTCGACACACGCTCACACACGTGCGAGTACATTCACACGCTCGCGCCTCCACTAGTGCGCTGCGCTACTCTACACTCGCCCTCTCTCGAAACATCACGATCATCACACAATCCGCTCCTATCGTACACACTTGCTTGCTTTCACATTCACTCCCTACCCGCCTCTTGTGTCGCTGATCTCCAGTCTTGTCACTCGCGCGATCCACTGAAGAACCGGCACCGACACACTCACAGCGTCGCGTTGAGCAGCTCGGGGAGCAAGTCAAACTGCGGCGCGTTCACGACGCCGTCCATGAACGACACGACCTGTCCGCCGCACGTGACAAACATCTTCTCGGGCTCGCCAGTCGGCGACAGCGACGGACTCCCACGCTGTGGATAGTGGTGGTGGTTGTGACTGTGGTGGTAGTGACTGTGGTAACTGTGACTGTAACGTGCGTGGTACTGAGGCTGGTGGCTCCGCCCATACGACGCGTACGCGTACGCACTTGGCTTGCTGACCTGCCGCGGTGGCGAGTCGCTACGTGATGACGACGACGACGACGTCGATGATGTCGACGACGCAGGGCTCCAGTCGCTCGCATCGCTGCGTGGCGAGTTGCGCGCCTGGAGGTCCCAGTACTCCATGCGCTGACGCTGGGCACGCTGCGCTGTTAGTTGCTTGAGGTCCTGCACGTGCGCAACAGCGCATGGTAGAGCGGATGCATGTCAGTGCAGTGTCACGCAGCTCTGTTGTGCAAGCGCAGCTACATGCGTGTTCATTGCGATGGTCGTACCTGCACGGACATGCCGCTGCGGATCTCATATGCGCTGTTGTTGCTTGTTGCAGCGGTCGACTGTGTCAGCTGCTGCTTCGTAGCGACCATTGCGCTGTGTGCGTACGATCGTGTGTGGACGGATGGATGTGGTGGGGACAGCGATGACGATGACGCGTCGGAAGAGGAGCGGGGACGACGTGCGTACAAGCGGCCTTGTCGTGTAGTGGCAGCTGGAATGGGCAGTGCGGCGGTGGTGACGGCTGGCTGGGCTGGCGCCTTTTTGGACGCGTGTGTGACTGTGGGGCGAGTGGCGCTCGCTGGTTGGCTGCGCGCCTTTTCGTGCGGTTTTGTCTGCCGCGTGCAAATTCAGTATCTTGTATGGCAAGCGAGTCGTTACGGGATCGAGTCGGGCCATCACAGAAATCTTCGATCGTTTTCGGACGTTTTTCGTCGATTCCCACTGTCTGATCACAATGATGCGAACAAACGGGAATCCGAGAAAGAGGCACGGATCTGTCTGTTTTGCTACTGATCACATCTGTTCAGCAGGTTGCGCTGCATTGCGCACTGACTGAACACGAAAGATCGACTGTGGGCAGCAACTGCAACAACAGCAGCAACACATCGCGCACTGCTGCACGCACGCATCGGCTCAGCGCACATCGTCCGCACTTGCAACGCCCTCGCTCGTGATCGCAAACGCGGCGCTCTCGGGCGCCAACGATGGCGAGAACGTGACGTCCATGCGTCGCTCTGCGCCGCTACCGCTCGGTCGCCGCAAGATCATGAGACTGTATGGAGACGACAAGCATTGCGTGAGCACACTAGAGCGACTTGTGCATCCACACAACAGCAAGACAGCACTCGATCAAGCCGCACCGCTGATTGACGCAATTCGACCACGAGAGTCCAAGCGCCGGCTTGAACGCCGACGCGCATGGTATCGTAGCAGCGTCCGAGCTAAAGTTGCCCGTGACTTGGTTCGACACGACAAACACGACGCCGTACTGCGCGCTGAGGATGCGTATGCAGTTCGCCATGTGGAACATCAGGCGCGAGCGTCGACTCGCTTCCTACGTCACGCAGGTTGGAGTGTAGTCGGGTCAGACAATCAGACTGACTAGAGCATAGGCGAGTGTAGCGTATGCAGCAAGTGGGCACCTTGACGGACGCAGTCGCCTCCAAGCGAAAGACTGCAGCGATCGAGTCGATGACGACGAGCTTTGTGTTTTGCTCCTCGAGTAGCGTCGGCAAGCGGCTCTGCTGCTCAGAGCGAGCGAGTCAGTCACAGTATACAATAGGTGAGCCATGCAGACGAGGGCAGACGCACAGACAAACTAGGCGAGACACGATGCATAGGCACTACATACACACACGTACATACACACAATACACTCGTACCAATAGATCGAGCAGATCGTCGGCTTCGTAGAGCTGTTCGATGAAGATCGCGTCGAGAAACGCGTTCGACGGCTCGCTCGGGTCGGCATCGGCTTGCTGTCGCTTGCGCTTGCGCGACGACGCGACGACCGAGCCGTACTTGCGTGCGTACACGCCTGCGAGCTCGTGCAAGCGCTTGATCGAGCCGATGCCCTCGGTGCAGATGTAGCACGCCGAGGCGCCGAGGCCGCCGAGCGACACTGGCAGCGAGCACTGCAGCAGCAACTGGAGGCAGAGCTGCGTCTTGCCGGCCGACGCTTCGCCGCAGATCTCTGTGATCACGCCGCTGCGGAAGCCACCGTCCAGCAGCGCGTCGATTGCGTTGCAGCCACTACGTAGAGTGTTTGTCTCGCGCGCATGCGCGTGCCAGAGGTCGAGCGCTGTGGTGCTGTGGATCATTGTGTGAGAGGTTGCAGGTGTGATGTTGCAGCAGCAGCAATGTTGTGGATGAGATTGAGTCAGTCGCACTTTGCAGAACCGCGCGAGTACATCTGATTGACGTATTCGCCATCTAGACTGTATGTTATGCACATGTACAATTCAAGCCGTCACGAGTGTTATGTGGCATACACAGTCGATGCCAAATGATCTCCCAAACGAGTGGATGGCGTGAGCAGCCGAAAGTAGCTGCGCGCATTTGGCTCAATCGAGTCATTCAGTCTTCAGCGCGCCGAGACGGACATCAGCATAACAGGTGGCGATCCAAGCACCTCGCAACGTGTTCGCATGCACGAATACGATCAATGCGCTGGTGCACGTCGTTGTTTTCGCAGCGTGTGCTGTACATGCGTGCTTGCTGATCATTTGCATGTGTGTGTGTGTGTATTGTCGCGTCCCGCAATGGAAGGAACTGATGCTATATCCTGAGGGTCTGAATCGCATGATCGATGCCGTACCAAGTCCAGTACGCTGGCATGATCCTTCTACTATACTTGCGTTTGTGTGCATGTGTGTGTTTGCAAGTAAGTGTGTCTATGCATGTGTCTGCAGCCAAATCTGCCACAGTTGTTGTCGCCGTCGGTGCGCAATGTTACTGCTATTGGTTGCACATAGCAAGCGGTTGTTCATGATAGGAACCCTTCGCGACCATCCAACTCCGTGGTCCAAGGAGCCAATTACAACTACCATCTCTGAACCCAAGCGTGTGTGTGTGCGCGTGTATGTGGGAGGCATTCGTAGAAGTAGGAGCTGTAGCAACGTCGCACTTGTGATCACCATCTCAATACATCGCTCGCATTCGACCATCACGTGCATCTTGCGTTCGGTCGCTACGTGATCAGCATGCATGAGACCTTGCGATGACGCTGTATGTGGATAGGTACGCGGTTGTTGTGTTCCATGCAAACTCGACGAGCACGTTGTCCGTCACGCGCAACGCCACATGATGAACTGCAAGTGGACACACGCACAGGAAGACGTCATGCGCATTCGTCGTGTAGACGATCTCGTTGATATATTATTATACGGACTCGGCTCCTCTCACTACGACGACGAACTCGCTCCCATTCGTATGGCTCGGTTCGCCATGCGTCGTCCAAGTCGTCTCGTCATCTCGCTCTCTCCTGCTCACTGGCTCGCACCACTCATCCTACGTGCTTGAGCCACGGATGCTCGAGCGCCTCGGCTGCTGTTGCGCGCTCCTCGGGATTGCGCACAAGGAGCGACTCGATGAACCGCTTCAAGTCGTCCGAGACGCTCGCCCACACCGAGTCGTCCTCTGCAAAAACGACTTTGCGCGTGCCGTCGGCCGTCGGGAGAAACACGGGTGCGCAGCCACTCACGAGCACAAACGTCACGACACCGACGCTCCACAAATCCGCTTCGGTCCCGTAGCCTTTGCCGCCCATGACTTCCGGGGCGACGTAGTCACGTGTCCCGCACTTTGTATGCGCGCGCGCGAGGCGATTCCGGATGCCGCCGCTGTCGTTCAGGCCGTTTGTTGTTGCTGCAGCTGTGGTCGCGACGTCACTGAGCGACTCGTGCGGCGTGAGCGTGACGGTCCCGTCGAGCTTGCGCGCAATGCCAAAGTCCGAGAGCTTGATGTCCGAGACGTCCGCGCCGTGGATCAGAATGTTCTCGGGCTTGATGTCGCGGTGCACGATGCACTGGTCGTGGAGGTACGCGACGGTACTCACAAGTTTCTGCACGAGGCGGCGCGCTGTTGCCTCATCGAGCGGCCCCGAGCGATCAATCACTTCAAAGAGCTCGCCGCCGCTGCAGCGCTCGAGCACGACAAACAGCGCGTCAGGCGCTTCAAAGAGCTCAATGAGCTGCGCGACGCCGTCATGGCGGACCGCATACAGGATCTCGAGCTCACGCTTGAGAAACTTGACGTCCATCATCTGCCGCTTGTCAATGATCTTGACTGCATACGATGCGCCACTGGCTCGGTGCGTACACGCTTTGACGACCGACGACTTGCCGGATCCTAATACAGGACCAAGCGCATAATGCGCGTCAAAGTCGGTCTGGACTGGGACATCGTCAAGCACATCGGCGATCGAGAACAGCGTCGGTGGGTGCTCGTCAAAGTTGGGCGTTGCGAGGTCGTCGAGCGAAAGCGCACTGCGCGACGATGTTGGTGCTGCTGCTGGCACCGGCGCCAACTCGAACGCATCGAGCGTGAGCGCAGGTGGTGGCGTCATGCGTTCGCGGATCGACGGCAATACAGATGACGTTGTAGCAGCACTGAGGTCGTCGTCGCTAAACAGCAGCGACGGCCGTGCGCGATTTCGTGAGGTCGGCGGTAGCACGCGGAACGGATCGTCGAATGAGGTGACAGCTGCGTCGAACGATGGGATCGCACCGCTGCTCTGCTCCGTGACCGCGTGGAAGCTCGTTGCGGCGGTCAGGAACGGGTTGTCGGTGCCCATGAACATCGGTCGCGCCGCTGACTGCTGTGGTTGTGAAAGCGGTTGTTGCTGATACAGTGGCGGCGCTGCTGGCGAGTGGACATCGAGACCCGAGAAGTCGAGTGCGAGCGTCTCGAGCATCACTGGCGCAGCAATGCGCAAAGACGGCGAACTTGTCTGTGCTGTTGTAGACGCCGATGCGAGTGGCGACGGGCCGCGCAGGACGCGACGGACGCCTGCAGTGTTGCGGTTCGTAACAAACTGTTCCATCGCGTCGACGACCTGTGCATCACCGACGATCAGCAGGTCCTCGAGCATCGCTTTCTCGCGTGGCGACACGTCCATCTTTGCGAGCTCTGAGCGGTACCGATGCACGCGCTCGACGTTCGACGTGACCGAGCTCACGCGGCCTTTGCGCTTGAGACTCGGCGAGCTCGTCGGTGAAGTACCAGGCGACCGCGTCGCTGTCGTGATTGCAGGGGTGATGCAGCCCTGCTCGACAAGCGTCCGGAGCTCGTCGCACGGCGCGTACACGAGCATCTCGGCGTCAAAGAGCTCGCGCACGTCGCGAATTGGCATCTCACGCGCAATGCCGGTAAGCGGATCGGCGCGCATGGCGAGCAGCGATGCCGCTTTGACAAACGCTATGTAGCTGTACACCAATGTGATGGTTGGTGGTGGTGGCGTTGCGAGCAAAAGCAGCGGATACAGCAACGTGTGAGCAAGGCTTGCACGCACAAAGCAACAACAACAATGCACGCAACGTAGCGCAACGCAAAAAAGAAGCAAATACGCACGACAACCACGCGCAACGCAAACGCGCAGTCGCTCGCAAACCCGTACACGTAGCATACACACGCGAGCGAGAGACGTACGATTTAGAGAAGACGCGTTCGTGAAAGTGCTGGATGAGGCTGTGGATCGAAGCGATCGCGGGCGTGAGCTCGATCGCGACGCTGCCGTTGAGATGGCGCATGCGCACGTAGACGGTCTTGGTATGTGTTGTTGTTGTCGTCGGCGTCGACGCGTGCGCGTTCGTGCTGCTAGCATTCGCATTCGCGGTGGGTTTGGGCGTCGTCATGACTTGGACGGTGAGCGGCGTGTCGAGCTGCAGCGACGGCATCAGCATCATCGGCAGCGTGCTATGTTGGTGTGCGTTGTGTGCTTAGAATAGACCCGATCGCTGTCTGTGGTGAGTATATGAGCGTCTGGTGTCTGTGGAAGAGTGTCGTGTGTGTGTGTGTGCAGCGCGAAGAAAGATGGGGGAAGAGAGAAGCGATACAGCGGCGGCAGTGGCAGAAGGAGACGCCGTTGTCGTTGTCGTTGTCGCTGATGTCGTTCTGGGGATGGAAGACGGCGAGTCACGCGCACACGCGTATGTGTATGTATGCACGTAGAGAGAGTAAGTGGAGCGAACGCGCGGGGGCGGGCGAGCGCGGCTGCGTGCCTGCCTGCTGTTCTTCGCCAAAGTCGAACTGCGAGAGAAGGTCGCTGAGCCGCGTTGTCGCTATTGTTGTTGTTGCTGTTCACGACTCGCTCACAACACACACACGCACACACAAGACAAGACAAGAGGGGCAAAAACAGCCGATGCACGCGAGCGAGCGAATGGGAAGATCGGGCGGGCTTTTTCGTTGTTGTTGTTGTTGCGGCTGGCAGATCAGCAGCACTTTAGCAAGACACTAGCACTTTGCCAGCGCGAAGGCACCAGCTCCAGCTGGCGCGAGGTCTTGATCAACACAGCAGCAGCTGGCGATGGGCCAGCGGCATTCGCAATCCATGCGTGCGAACAGCTGCGTTCGAGTCCTGTGTGGTCCAATGCGCGAGATTGCGTATCGCGAACAGGGTCATGCAAAGTCGGCAGCAGACGCGCAATGCAAGATACACAGGGACAAGATTCCCACAAGTCAGCAGTGCGAGCGACGCAGCACCCATGTGAGCGAATCCCGCTGTCTCCGCAGGTTGCTGTCCTGAGTGTGTGCAACACGCATCGACTGGCGGAGCACGCCAAGCAAATGCTGCGACGTTTTGCTGTACGAGCATCTTGTCTTGTGCCCTGACTTGTGCGCATTGCGCGTATCTTCACTTTGCTGTCCATTGTTGTACGCAAAGATGCAAAGGTCGTGGTGATCGTGCTGGTGATGATGATAGTGGCTTCAGCTGGAGATTCAAGTAAGAGTGTTCGAAAGCAAAAAGGCTTGACCGCGTCAAACAAACAGGCTCGGAAACGCTTTTGTAAGCTTAACGCACACCAGATCAAAGAAAAATGGACCGACGACCGCATTCGAGCAGCTGACTATTGAGAAACAAGCTGCAAAAGCGACATGTTCAACATCAAGTGCGAATCTGCACGCATGGCGTTCGACACACTCGCATCCAACGCCTCGTTTACTTTCTATAGTTGCCGAGCACAATTCCAATCGAAAGAAACCTGAAGCGCGTCACACCTGAATCGTGACGCGCCACCTCCTCATACGACTTGAAATGCTCCAGACTCGATCGACATGGATGCGAATGGCTGCGTGCCGCACACCATCAACAAGCACAGACACGCCACCACATGCATCGCAAGCGGCAGACCAAGAACCACCCGAGTTCGAGCACACTAAACTACACCGACCTGCTGTGTATCAGGCGCTGACGTCCCACACACGATTTGCAGTTTCATACAAGATCGAGTCGCTGATACGAAGCACATCAGATCCCACAGTTGCAGTGTGGCAGGTCGGCTCAAAAAGGCGCGAGCAAATCTGCTCCTTACGAAACACCGACGTGCACGCGACATCGATCAGCCCCACTCGATGCGCGTCTGTGGCTCTGCTATCCATGCTACTTGCACATTGTTCATCTCTTGGGCCAAGCACGAGTTGATCACTCACACAGCCGTCGTACTACGAATATATAACGAACGACAGGGATGCACGGAGCACTGACGAACCAAGAAAGCCTGTGTTGTCTCGATCGTGTCTGCCCACTGCAGCATTCAATTTGCGATGGTACTGAATTTCCACCTAGCTTATTGCGCCATTCGAACCATTTTCGACAATGTCGATGCGCTCGACATTCGCTGTAATCTGAGTATCCGAGAACGACAATAGTCACATACGAATATTACTGATATTTCCGGTCGAAGCGTTTTTTTACATGCACGTATTATGCAGCGATGACATGCCAATAAAATACAAATTATGCGTTTTCCGAAATGAGGACGTTGAACGACAACGCACATATTTATGCTGTTTATACAAGAAGCTGGACTTGCTTGGTCTCCATGCTTGCGTCATTCTTTTGTTATCACACAAGTCTACGGACTCTTCTAGGCAGTACTCTGCACTCCGACGAGTGTGATATGTGCTTTTGTCGCCATGTTTGCGTCATTGATTAGTATGAAATGTATACATATGAGGTCTCCCATCTTGTGACACAAATGAGCATCGTCAGAGCGTATTACTCAGCTCTCTTTGTGTGGTTAGCGAGCACTGCTGCTGGTTCGGCCAGTATGCTTGAGACAATGATTCCGAGTACGCGTTTGCCTCAGCTGCTGTGTCACTTTCTGTTGCTGCCATCTGTGGCGTCGAAAGACAGGTAGATTTGTGTTGTGTGCAAGGTAGATATCAAAATCGAGGCTTCTCGATATTTTGGAGAGAGTACGAACACAATGAACAATGAGATAGCGATGATCTCATGGTTCTAGGCAGTTTTGTTCGAAACACGGAGGTTGTTCGATCGGAATGCAGCTGTGTGTGTTCGCAGCGAATCGCGAGACTCTGCCTCGTTGCTGGACCCCGATGAAGCAGGGCGTTGGTCGAGATCGTTGCGCGAAGCGCTACACGATTGCCTCGAGTTGGTGGTATCCCAAATCGCGACTCTGCCTATACATGTATATGCGCTCGAGCTGTTCGCATTGGGTGTGTATGGCTGGCGTTAAGGTATGTATATCTGGTGCCTGCGTGACGTCTTAGCAACTGGAGCTTTAGACAGCTACACTCGGTTTCGTCAGTTCGTCGTCATGTTTAGTTAGCGTTTAGTCCAAGGGACGAACGGCCATTCGAGAGACGAGAACAGAGCACACTGCTGCGGACGCTCAGCGACTCTATCGGCGGCATGCGCTCCATTGCATGCGTAGCCCAGCACTCACTCACTTTCGATCTTGCATCGACACAAACACATCAGGCAGAGCACTCATCGCAGTCCAAAAGTCCACTCCATCAATGTCTATGACGCAGTCGACAATGTCGCTCGACAAGAGCAGCAGACACGGCGATCTCGCTGGCAACGAGTACCATCGCATCGAGACTCCGCGAACTGGCGGCAAAGCGGAGGTCGTGAGTGGCAGCAAGAACAACATCGACGCGAGTGTATCGCGCGAGAGCAGTGGCGACAAGCACACACTCAGCTTTGGTGGCGACAGCACCGCTGGCGGTGACGACGAGCCACCAACCAGCTTCCACTTCACGCAGCTCTACCG
>JAASGP010000791.1:0-12512 GCA_023334275.1 Globisporangium carolinianum | reverse complement strand
CCGACTGCGCGCGTTCGCTGCGTGCCGACACACTCGTGTCAAGACTCGGCTGCGCATAGTCGGTTGGCTCCGTGAACCAGTCCTCTGGTATCCGCCGCGTCGCCGGTGTCTCGACAATCACTTTCTTGACCGTCGCCTGTGCGACCGGCGGCGCGAACGACAGCACGCGCTCGTTCAGACGCTGTGCTAATACATAAAGCTCGCGCGAGAGCGCGTTGCAGCTCAGGACGTTCGCATGTTCGCGCTCGAGTGTCCGGTCGACGCGGTCAGCAAACGCATCGAGCGACGCGGCGACTTCGGTCCGCAGTGCGGCAATGTCCTGCTTGGGCACGCCCGCGACAGCCGACGACAGCAGCTGCTCGGCTGCATGAAGGTTCTCTTCGAGCACGTCAATGTTGCTACTCACAAACGTCGCAGCAGTGTCGACAAGCTGCGCCACGTCGCGCCGGAAGCGCTCAAAGTAGTCAAAGCGCCGCAAACGGTCCGTGTCAACGCGCGAGTGCATCGTCGCCGACACGAGCTTGTACGGCCGCCACGCCCTGCGCCGCGTGCGCTTCGTTGCGAGTGGTTGGGATTGTGGTGCGCCAATTGGATTGGTACCAAACGTACCCGACGTGGCACCAATGCCTTGAAAGTAGCTGTTGCTACCGACTGTGTTGGTCGCAAGGTACCCCGACTGCTGCAACGTGTCGTCGTCAAAGTCGATCGACGACGCGTGCGGCATGCGCCGGAACGTGCGGCTGCGGACGCTCGCAGTGCCTTCCGACTCGTCGCCAGCAAAGAACGACGCGCGGCTGCGCACGATCAGTTCGCTGAGCGCCGAGAGCCACGCAGCACGCGTCGCGGCATCAACGGCGTTCAGACGGAGCTGCTGGTGCCGATTGATCACGAGGAACTGGAACTGCTGCGGGTTCGGCGACTCCTCGGCTGTCACGGACGTATGGCGGTCGATCGCAGCCTCGCAGATCTGCACGAGCGACGCGCGGTCGCGGAGACACACGAGCGCGCTGCGGTCGAGGCGCAGCAAAAAGTACCGGAGCTTCCAGCTGCGCGAGAACGAACCGCGCATGCCGAGCCAGCCCTCGCGCGCGATTGCGTCGTCAGTGAACTCGATGCGGTCAAACGGCGATTGGCGATGCGGCGTCGCGCGAAAGTGAAAGTGCGCAAACACCGAGTCGCGGTACACGCGGTAGTAGCGCGTCGGTGTCACTGCAAAATGCAGAAAAGGAGTATTAGGTAGCAGGTGGGACGTAGTAAGCATCAAGCATCCCGGTTCACATGTACCAAGTATCAAACATCCCAAATGTGAATATCAAACGTGTATCAGTATCAAATGGCAAACAATAAGTACCAAGCATCCAACATTCGGTATCGAGTATCCAATCCACCACGACACACATGCACATGAACATGTCAAGCGACGTACGCAGATCGGACGTGCGATGGGAGCTTGCACATCTGTTGTCATTGTCGCTGTCGCTGTCGCTGTCGCTGCTGCTCGAGTCGATGCAGCGCGCGTCAACCGGCGGCTTCTTCACGCGCGTGCGGATCCAGCGCCGACGACGCACAAAGTGGTAGCACTCGCGCTTGCCGCGGCTCGTGCCTTCGGCGAGGCGCCGGTTGATGCGCGCGACGGTCGAGCCGTAGGACCAGCCCTCTTCGTCGCACTGCGGGTACTCGACGTCCGGGATCCAGTCGTGGCTCCACATCCACTCGACGCTCGGCAGTTCGCTAAACTCGAGTCGATTGCTGTTGTTGTTCGTTGTAGTGTCACCACAGGCATCTGCCTCGCTGTTGAGCACGGCGTTGAGCTTGTCGTCGCGTGCGGTTGCGCGCTGTGCGGCGTGCGTGAGCGCGACGAACGTGTTGCCGCTGCGGTCGCAGAAGCGCTCGAACGCCCAGCCGTGGAACGGCTGCAGTGTCTGCACCTCAAAGACCTCTTCCTCGTACGACTCCATGCGCGCTGCGAGGAAGTGTAGACACGCAAGGACGCGTGGATGTGTCTGAGCAGCGCTGCGCTCGGATCGATCGATCTCTCGCTATTGCGTTCGCTCTCGCTTTGCGCTGTTTGCGTGTGTGTGTGTCTGCCTGTCTGTTGCTTCTCTGCCTAACGCACACACCTGCACACTTGCGCGCACACGCGCAGCAGCAGCGAGCGCTGTTGTCGTCGTCGCGGACCGGTCGACGGCTTTCTTGGTAGTGAGCGTGATGCGAGCGCGCGTCGCAAGCGAGTGCAATGCAAAAGAGGTCGCAGGCAGAATATGAGTATCGAATTGTGTATACTATCTCATATATACAATGTCACAGCAATTGTCGGATTCGTACACGAATCGCTGATGCACGTGGTACATACAACAAATGGTTGTTTGTTGTTTGTACCTGGAGACCAGCCAGCCGCCGCGTTGTTGCAAATGCACTCTCTCTAACCGCACGCAAGAAGCAAGCATGCGTTTGACAACATGCGCATCGGCGGCAAGCTCGAGCCGCCTCGTTCACGGCCATGCAAGTCTGATCGATATCGAGCGCAACTCTGCAGCAGAGGTGTGCGAAGCGACTCGGCTCATCGCCAGCATTTGTCATGTGCCACCCAATTGCAATGTGTGTCTCGAGAGTATTCACAGAACAAGTGTATGGTGTTGCACGAGTCGACAAAATGGCATCTCACTGACTCGTTTTGCACGCCACATGCTATTGTTGTTCAGCACTTTTGCCAGCAAGAAGCAAGATATCCGAGATCAACAACGAACGTCTTGACATTGTTAGCTGAGCGCGTCTTGGCAGGCTTGGATCGCTATCGCATGACTGATACAGCGTGATCCGTTCCTCGCTTGATCTGTAGCAAGACGCTTGCCTCCAAGCTCAGCGCGTAGTAGTGCAGAGTGGGATGACACGGTCTGACACCTTGCTACTCGACCATCCATCGCCTCGATGGCTGCCACAGTGATCTATCAGTCCGTCGACCGATAGAGCAAGCAGATTCGTTCTACGAGTGAGCGACGCGCATGTGGAAGGACTCGCTGTTCCTGTTTGGACGATCGATCTGCTGTAAGATCTGAAGCAGCTCACAGCAACGTCGATGATGCGGCAAGCGTAATGGCGCGTCGAGCATGACTGCAGTCGTGTCATCGTCACTGAGCGAATCTCGGTTCTCGATCATTGATGGTCGTGCATACTGACATCGCTGGAAGCAGCGTTGCGAGCGGATACAAAGCGACCGATCCATACGACAAACTCTGGACCATGGAGATCGAGAAAGGATGTATAGACGTGCATAGAATAGTGCTAGGTACGTATCGAATGTGTCGGATGCGACCAGGAAGCGAGAGCAACAGCAGCAGCTTCGCTCAGTAAGGCGAGCTCTACGCGAGTGCATTGGCACGATACAAAGCGCTTAGTGGACACTCACTTCGCGGCGCACGACCTCGATCACTTCGTCGTCGCCGTCGCCGTCGTCGCTCTCGCCGTCAGTGCCGCCGTTAAAGCTCTTGCGTGGCGGTCGCTCGGGGCTGTCGTTGTTCACGTTCGAATCGCCGTACTGGCACAGGTTCGTGAGCAGTGGGATGAGGTACTTGTTGTCAAACTGCAGGAGCCGCATGTGCTTGTGCGGCTTGACCGACTTGTCGAGTGCGAGCTCTTCCTCGGGCTGTCAGTCGACGTAGTACGACATATAGAGAAGTGGCGTACAGGATCGTACGAAGTGTGAGGTGGCTGTCAGTGCATGCCAACATATACAAAACGTGTAAGCATACGTCTGCATCCTACACTGGACGCACCGTGAGGCGCGGGATCTGGAGATAGTTGAGCATCGAGACCGTGCCACCGCCCATGACAAAGATCGAGAGCAGGATGATGATCATCGTCGTCGAGATGATCTCGTTCTGCTTCTCGCCAGGGAACGACTTGGCGAGCGCAAACGCGACGGCGCCGCGCAAGCCACTGTACCAGATCATGTGCTGCTGGTTCTTTGTGATCTCGTTGCTCTTGCGCGCCGTGCGGTTAAGGACGTACGTGAGCGGGTACACGTGGCACGCGCGCGCCATGAGGCAGAAGATCGCGGTCCAGATGATGAAGCCGAGGTTGAAGCCTTCGCGGAGCGCAAACACCGAGAGTCCGAGGTCTGTCGTGGTCATACCACATGATACATTGTTGAGTCAGTGACGGACGAAGTATACACTCAGGAGCACATCGTGATAGCAGCAGCACGCACTTAGGAACACGGCTGTCTCGGTCATATGTGCGAGCGTGTTGAACACGCGCGAGCACCTGCAGCGCGAGTCCACATGTTCACGAGTGTACACAACGTGCGTCAAGTGAGAATGAGCGACTGACAGAGCAAGCAACATGTACAGAAAGGACAACCCACACGACGCATCATTGCTCCATAAACGCACACTTCTTGCGCTTCGGGTGACAGGTTCGGCGCCGCGTAGTGCTTCATCGCAATGCCGGTAAAGATGATCGCGACGACGCCCGACATCTCGAGCATCTGCGCGACGAGGAACGGCAGGTACGAGAACATGACGTACACGCCGACTTCGTGGAGAAGGCACGAGCGCAAGTTCGTATGCTTGAAGATCAGCGCTGGGATCGCGCCGAACGAGATGCCAATGAGCGTCGAGCCCGTAAAGTTGAGGAGGAACTCGAGGAGCGCAAAGAGCATCGGTTTGAGCGTGTACGAGTAACCAATGAACTTGGAGAACGTCGAGAAGAGGCAGATCGCGACCGCGTCGTTGAGCGACGACTCGCCAAAGACGAGGTAGAACAGCGTCGGGTCGACCTTGAGCTCCTGGAAGACTGCGAGCGTCGAGACCGTGTCGGTCGCACTAATGAGCGACCCGAACGTGAGGCTCTCGGCAAGTGAGAGCTTCGTCGTCCAGCCAAAGCGACCGACTGAATAGATCAGCACGCCGGTCGCGATGCTCATGATCATCGTCCCGGCGATCGAGTACGTGAGGATCGGCACGATGTTCTCGAAGAAGTAGCGCCGCTTCATCGTGTAGCCCGAGTTGAATAGAATCGGCGGGAGCAAGCCGACGAAGAAGACGTTCGGATTAAAGTCCATGAGCGACGTCGAGATGCTGTCGGACTGCACGGCGAGGATGATGCTTGCAGCCATGCCGACGCCGATCGTCGCTAGTAGAGACGAGTACGAGCGAGTGAGTGTCAGTACGCACGACCAGGATATAGTGACCAGCAGGACTCGCTACTTGGTCGATACGTTGGTCGCACCTGCTGCTTCCGGCAGCCACTGGAGGTGCCACTTGTGCGAGACGTAGTTGCTCACGACGATCGAGAGCATGAGCAGCACAATGAGTGACGCAAAGTAGACCGACAGCACATACTCGTGGCTGCTCTCGGACTCGAGGTGCTCGACCTCGGCACTCGTCATGCTCGACTATCGATTGCTTCTAGCTCCTTGGGTTCGACCTATCTGCTTTCACTGCTGCGTTGGACTGGGCGACTCGAAGACTGAAGATCTACTGCGCCAAGGCGCTTCCAAGATGTTGAGCACAAGCAAACGCTTGGAAGTGGCTCGCGTGTCGTCTGTTTCATAACCGACGTCTATACAAACCTCAAGATACCCATTCGATCGATATTGCACCAACTCGGAACTCGATCCTACTACTTCACGACCGACAGCATCCGATCGCCAGACTGTCAAGAGATCGACGTTGGCGAGTCGTCGTCGACATCTTTGAGCTCATCGCTGCTGTCTGCAGTCGCACACTTGCTGCTGTCGCTCTCACTCATAACACACGGCGACGTCGCATTCACAACCTCAAACGTCGACGACACGCCCGAGTAGCGCACGAGCGATCGCGCAAAGAAGCGCTTGACGTCGCCGTTGACTTTGAAACGATACCGACCAGCTGGCGTCGTCGGGGGGATCCACCACTCGAGCGTCACGACCGATGCAAACGTCCCGACGCGCTTCCAGTGGAACAGCGTGTTCGCGTCACCGTCGTCGGCGTGCATGACCCAGATGCCGCCGTCCGAGCGCCTCGCGTCGGGGACCCACCGATGCACTTCGAGGAACGTGCCCTGCGTGCGCAAGTCGTTCTTGGGGTGCGCGGCGTGGAAGCTCGCAGCTGCGGTAGATCCAGGTCGGTACTCCCGTAATACGTCGGTACCTGGTACAATGTGGCCGTACGCCGTGCTATGCAGCAAACCGTCGTGGAGCACCGGGAGGTTGCAGTCCCAGACACCCACGCCGTTGACGCGCGGCGGCGGTAACGTCTCGACCTGTACGGTAGCTGATCCATCGCTACTATCGAGCCGTCCTGATAAAGCTGACGATGTTGCTGCCGCACAGACGGCGCGTGCGAGTACTTCAAACTGCTGCGCGGTCGCACAGAGCTGGTTCGGACCAAAGTGCGTCGACGCGCCTTCGTAGCGCTGCACGGCGTACTCCTCGCGCGTCGTGAGGTATCCGCAGTACGCATTACTGAGACCCGAGAGCACTGGCTCGCACATCGCTTCACGACCGAGGTCTTGAAACACAGCCGCTATTGCCGCGCGGAGCCGTCGACCGGCCATTGTCGTGATTTCAAACGGCGCTGCTGCGATCGGGAGGCAGTCGGCGAGCACAAAGAGCTGGAGCGGCAGCACGGCCGGCGACAGGCCAAAGCGCGCAGTCGGGAAGAAGATCGGCTTCTCTTTCTGATAGCCCTGGAGCTGCGGCAGTGTCGTGAGCTTTGGGTACGCACCCCACGTCACGCCTTCGGGAATTGACTGGACGCCGCGGCCGTCAAACGTCGTGCCGCCCATCATCGAGACGCCAATGCAGCCGGATGATGTTGATGGCGGACACTCGCGGTGCTGATGCCACTTGGGACTGAGCGCGATCTTGCCAAACTCGACGTACTGGTGCGCGATTTCAATGCCGCCCGAAAGAGCCGGAGAAGCTGCAGCTTGGGCATACAGCGCACGGGCGGTCGCGAGTTGCGCGTTTGCAACGAGCAGCATGCGCTCAAAGTCCTTGTGCTGCGTCGTGCAGTGGCGCGGGCCGCAGATGTTCGGACTCACGTCGCCTTCGTTGCTCTGTGCGAACGCAGCGACGAACGCGCGCGGTCGGTCCATCAAGTGGTTCGTCCCGCGCTCTTTCTCAAACATGTGCGCAGCGTAGCCCTAGCAACAGTATGCACAACGATATACAGATTGATATGCATGTTAGTATACATACCAGCATACACCACCAGTCCAGACACTTGTATACCTCACACACACGCACCTTGTTGTCGCCAGTGATGAGCGTGTACCAGTTCCCCATGCTCGTCGGGTGCACTGCAAACCAGTTGATCATGCCGATCGGATAGCCAGTGACTGCATCGAAGCGCCAGAGCGTCATCGTCTTGTCGGTATCGTGCGTATACTGCGCGCGCTCAGCTTCGGGATTTGCCATGTACGCGTCTACCGATCGGTTCACCGACGCGCCGAGACACTCGCCAGTCGCAACCCGCACGACTGCTGGCTGGAGGTTACAGTGCGCTCTCGCAATCGCTTCGACAATACCCGAGACAACGCACTCAAAGTTCTGCCGGTCGGCGCCGCGCAACGGCGGGTGCATGCTGTAGATAAAGTAGTGCGACGTGCCACCGGGCGAGCAGTGCGTGTGCGTCGCACTGAGCATGACGTTCGCGAGTGTGTAGGCACCGGTTGGGACTTGCGGGTGCGTCGCGAGCCGCGCTACAACGGCTTGCCGGACCCACTCGGAGATCATGCCGACGTCGGCAACGACGTAGACGCATCGTGCGTTTGTTAGTGCGTGAGAGAACGCAAACGCGCGTGCACGGAGTCGCATGTGGATGCCGGACGTCAGTTGTCCGGCCTTTGCGTAGCCAAACATCCCGACTTCAGCGGCGGGTCCTGTGATGTCGTACATTGCAGCACCAATGCTGAGGTCCGACGATGTTGGGAGCGCCGAAGCTGGAGTCCCATCGGCGTGAGCTGCTGGGTCGAGCGGTAGAGTGACAGGCGTTGTGGTAGTGGTCGCTTCAGTAGTGTTGTTGTCGACGGATGTGTCGGATGCGATGCTGTGAATGTCGTCTTCGTGCTGCGGCTGGTCGTCGATCGGTTCAGCGTGTTCTGTGAGCTGCTCGATAGTCGTAGCAGTAGTGGTGGTGCTGACGACCAGCTTGCTACTGCGCAGTGTTGCTGTCTCGGATTGTGCATTGCTCTGCTTGTCGTGCTTGCGGCGCTTTGTTGGCGCGTCGTCGATGGTGACATGGCTGTCGGCAATATCAATGTCAATGGCGCTGCCGTTGGTGCTTGCAGTAGCGATGGCAGCACGCACGTCGCTGCTTGGAGAGGACAGCAGTGCGGCAGCATGGTCGTGTACGTTATCAGCCACGGCTGCAATCGCTTTGTTGCGCCGCTTGCGCTTGCGCTTGCGCTGCTTGGGGGCCATGAGCGCTTCTGCGTCCGCGATCACCTCGATAGGCTTTGTCGCCACTGTGTCTGCAACGACAACCGGCATTGCTGCTACAGACTCTACTGCATCTGCTGCAGACGTCTTGACTGCATGCTGTTGCTGCTGCACAGCCTCGCGGACTGGCTCGGCTGTTGCGCTCGGTGTCGCCGCCACCTTCTTCTTACGGTTCTTGCCCATAGCAGTCGCCTTGCTTGTTGCTTCTTGTGCTGTTTGCTGCTGCGTGTCAGTGCTGGAAATGCGAATTGGAGGATCTGAACACTTTTGACGCACGCGAATTCAAAAACAGTGAACAATGCAGTCGAGAAAGCATACTACTTACAGGTGCATAGTGATTTGATTTGATCGTTTCGACCCCGAAACATACATTGCATTTGCACATACAAAAAGTAAGCTACGCTGTCACAGCTCCTCCGAAAGTGCAACCCACTTCGCTCTCGACCTTGAGTGAGAATAAGAAGCGGATTTGGAGACCTTCGATGCAGACATCAGTAATGACTCCAGTGCTTGATGGTAGTCGAGATCGACTACGACAACGTCTGCTTCAGAGGCCAAGTAAAGGCTTATCGATCGGATGCAGCACACTGATCGAGTCGGCAAACAAGCATGTTGGTTAGACACATTTGTGCATTGCTCTTGAAGGACAACCAGGAACGCGCAACTGACCGCAAGCTTCACAAACTCGTTACGACGCTTCAGCACTCGTAGTCGTATAGCGATCGTCGACTTGTCCACGTAAGCATCTCGACAACAAGCATGACGCAGCTTGGCCGTACGACAGCTCTGTGCTGCGACATCCGTGACAGGGATAAATGGCATTCCACATTGATGCGACTGCGACTCGATCGTAGCTCCAGCGCCGTCACTAATCTCGGAACTTGGTGGACGCTTGAACCGCATCCACATCAGGCAAGATTGCCGAAGCGTCGGCAGGAGACAACGCTGGAGGTGTCGGTCGACGGGTGGACCGAATACCAGAAGAGCTCGTCGCGCCAGCGTCAGAGTTTTGCAATGCTCACGATCTTGGCGGCGTTGACGCACGACGTGCTCGAGCGGGTTTTGTCAGCTGCAGAGACGATCAGCCCGCGCGTGCTGTTTCTCGCGATCGAAGCCTCGTCGTATGCGTGACGACCCGAGCCGTTTGAGTCCCGCAGCTCGATCCTGCGCTGTGGCTACGATCGACTGCGCATTGTGCAAGAAGGACAGTACAGTAGCCGACGTAGCGGCCGTGAACAGCGCACACGGCGCCGCAACCGCAATCGCAACAACATTGGGCTCTAGGACAAGCCTGTTCCAACAACCGTTCAATGCGACGCATCCACACGCACGTCCGCTAGCCGTACACGCACACACATGCAAACATGAACACATGCTCTGTGTATGAGCAAGTGCGAATTGGTACCAGTCCATTCACTGTCCTCATCAATTATAATACGTCTACGTCGCTATCAAACGAAGGCGGAGACGCAAACACAACGCCATCGACTTGTGAGCGTCTTCATCTACTTCTTTGCTAGCTTTAGCTGCTGCTGTGCGCTGATCCGGGATGATGGCGTCCTACTAGTTCGACACGAGGTCCGAGACGCTCGACACGAGGTCCGTGACGCTCGATGCAAAGTCCGTGACTTTCGACGCCGTGTCGATCCAGTCGGCGACTGTCGACACGTCAAAGCCGCCGCCAGCTTGCATCACGTCCGTAACACTTGCAGTCTCAATGTACGTTGGGGCAGCGCTCGCAGTCTCGATGTACCCCGCATCGCTATACGCCGCGACCGAGCTGTAGAGCGACGCGGCATCGTTTGCAGCCATTGCGTACTCGGTCCAGGGCGTCGCGTTATTGTCCTTCTTACTGTCCTTCTTCTTGGACGATTTGCAGGATTTGGTCGTCGTGTAGGACTTGGCCGTCTTACGCTTGTACCGCGCGACCGACGAGTCCGAGTCGGAACTCGAGCTGCTGCTACTCGATGATGATGACGATGACGACGTGTACACAGCTGCTTTGCTCTTGCTCTTGCGTTTGCTCTTGGACTTCTTGGCATTCGCTGCCGCCTCTGCCTGGAGCCATTGGAGCGCTTTGGCCTTTGCGCGAAGCCGTCGAAGCGCTTCCGCGTCGCGTCGTTTCTTCTCGTTGCGTCGTTTCTTCTTCGCTCTGAGCTTTTCGAGCAGCAGTCGCTCGGTATCGGACGACAGCGACGACGACGAATCGGCACTATCACTACTCTCGTCGAACGAATCGTCGGACGGCAAAACGTTCAGGGCGACACAATGAATCGCGTCGTCGATCGTCTCGCGACTGTCGATTGCGTTTGCAATTGGAATGGCCTTCACAACCTTGTCGGCATGCGTCTGCTCGATCTGGCTTGTCCTACTGTTGGCTTTGCTCGTGCGCGACGTGGTGCTCGAGGCGCTCCGGACCGACCGGCGATCGTCGTCGTCGTCAGCGAAAGGCGACGCACTCGCACGGCGCCGCTGCTTCTCGACGTCTCGGGCAGATCGACGTTGCATCGTCTCAGCTTCTGCAGCTTCCGACTCGCGCAGCTTTTGCGCCTTCTTCTCGGCCTTGCGCTGTCGTCGCATACGTTCGGCCTCGGCTTGTGCTTGTGCTTCGACGAGCTGCCGCTGCTTCTCCATCGCTCTCTCTTTTTCAGTCGCACGCTGGCGCCGCAGTCGATCCTCGTCATCGCGGACACGAGCGGCTTCTTGCTCGAGCGCGCGCTGACGCCGCAGCAGCTCGTTCTCAGCCGCGTGCTGCGGCCGAACAACGACGCCTTCATTGACCGACAGCAGCATCTGCAAACGAATGTGACCGACGCCCTGCGTGCCGTGCCGCAGCGGGAACCACTGGTCGATCGTCGCGCCGAGCTTGAGCTGCTTTAGGTAGATCGCACACGCGCCGATCAACGGACAGTAGAGCACCTCCTGGCTCTTCACGCGGATGCTCATGACCTCGGTGCGCGGATCGAACACGCCGACCTCAAACTTTTCGTTCCAGACCGGATGCGCCGGCTTGCCTGGGTACGCGACGCGCGTCCGGAACGTCCGATGCGTCGGCGTTGTGTTGCTGGTGGTTGCGTTGTTGCTGGTGTGCAAGAGCACCGACTGAGTGCCACTCACCATGATCGTGTCGCCGAGGTAGAGCTTGCAGTACGTCCCGTGCGTTGCGCTTTGGAGGTTCTGCCCCGAATGGACGCGCAGAAAGAGCTTGTAGCGTGCGTCCTGTTGCAGTCGCGTCGGCGGTGCAACGTCCGTTGTCTTGAGCGACGCAGCTGCGATCGAAGCGCGGCCGCCATTGCTCGCCATACTTGCTTGTGCGTGTGATGTTGTTGGTTTGTCTTGCGCTTGTTTGCTGCTGTCGTCTTTTGTGCGGTCAAGCTCGTGCGTTGCAAAGTGACGAGGACAAGTGAGCAGGTTGATCCGTCGATACTGCCAATATATCACCGGATCAAGTCGTTGAGAAATCGACATTCTGAACTCAAATGGGTTCAGCAGCGCCAGACCTGTACAATATAATGCAGGTCAAAACATCGTGTTTATGTGATGGATAACGCATTCGCATCCATATTTCATTTGTTATTTATGTGTGTCATTCTGTACGTCTCTGATATATATTGTATGATTGCAGCCTGTACCTAAGACTGATGCGATACCAATTTGCATGGCGATACTGATTGATCCACATTGGAAACAGAGAAATGGATACTCTGCAGGATGTTGAGATTCGACCAGTTGTCAGTCACGTTTTGACACGCATGAAAAGTCAGCCACACAAATCTAGCGACATCACGCTCGTTCAGAAGCAGCAACAATCCATTTGCATCTACTGCACACGAGCTGCCACGCGCGTCCGCCACACATGTATTGAACCGCATCCTCACTTGTCCATCCGCTCGCTCCATCACAAGCTTGAAATCTGCACGACTACACACACGACCTCGCTGCTCCACTTCGCTCTCAACACCTGCCTCACCGACACTTCCCATCTACACACGCTCACAGTCGCAACATGTCGACGATCTTTCGTGCATTGCTTTCCACGGTCCCAGATGTCCTGGGCGAGGCACTCGCGATGCTGGACGTGCACGAT
>JAASGP010000790.1:0-12535 GCA_023334275.1 Globisporangium carolinianum | reverse complement strand
GCTGGACGAAAGCCCTCGCCTTCCTCGACGACCACACGCATGGGTGTCGTTGACGCTTGTGCCGCCTGCGAGAGCGAGATCGCGTCACCTTTGAGTCCCAACTGCTGCTGCTCGTGCTCGATGAGCCGCTCGCGGTAGCTACTCCAGCCGCTGAGCGAGAGTGTGAATCCAGACCGCGTCGCAGCAGCAGCCTCACGCTGTTCGCGACGCGCTTGGCGTCGTGCGAGCATGCGCTGTTCGCACCTTCCTGTCGTAGTCATACCATACAATCATTTGGAAATCAGTACTTCAGGATATACTATCAAGGCGATCGCTTCGCTCTGTGTCAAAGGCATGCCAGTCGAACGTACGTTGGTGGAACTGTGCGACAGCATATCGCACAGTCATCGCCACGAGCATCGCGCCACAGAGCAGGAACGTGATGTTGCGCATCAGAGCGACGTTCGCTGCGTACCCGGTCGCCCAGTCTGACGGACCCGTCTCGGTCATCAAGCACATCTCGATGCCGGTGTTGAACGACGTGTCGCTCGACGTGATGACTCCCAATGCGCGCAGCTCGCAGAGTGGCGTGCAGATGCAGTCGTCGTCGCCGAGGCATACAGCCCCCAGCTCGAGCAATCCGCCGCGCGAATGGGTCTCGACCCAATGGGCTCGGCATGTCGAGCATAGTGTGTCGTTGCTGCTGCAATAGCTCGTGTTACTCGACGAGTAGTACGATACGTTGAGTCTGTTGAAAACGTCCAGCGATCCTGCATTCGATGCACTCGTGCACAGTCCCATGGGAGTGACGATGCACTGCGCAAGTCGAGATGTGGATGACCGGTCAGTGAGCACAAACACACATACACCGTACACGCACACATACAAACGTACAGTTTCTCCATTTCCGAGCAGCGAGTCGAGACATGACGCACACGAGCGCTGACTGCCGTTCGAGCAGGCGCACGTGTCGCCACTGCTCCAATTGACGTAGCTGTTGTGTTCAGGTGCTCTCAGCACGCTCGTGGGCATCCACGTCGCGGTCGTGTCGTTGGCGTCCGTGATCGTTGACGTCCTGTTGCGCAACATGGCGGTGTATGCCGAGCCTCTGTCGCCGCTTCCTCACGTACACGAGCTGCTCGCTTGTTCTCGGTGACTGCGTCGAGCAGGTCCACGCGGTCCATTTTGCAACACTACGTTGTGTGTGAGTGGGACTAGCTGTTCGAGTATCTGAATCCATCCACACGCTCAAATTGAAGCGTATCCACACTATTCTGACAACGACAAATCTGTATATCGATATAGTCAGACGAATACAAATCTGTATCTGCTGAAACGGTCCGATTAGATCGTACTCACAACATTCTGACATTGTTTGTTTCCTTTGGGGTTGAAGTGATCATCACTCATCGATCAGTTCACAATGCAGCTGAGACCACGATTGTGATGCCAGCACACAACACAAAGCAGCGATGACTGCGCCATCTGCATCGTCATCCTCGCCATGTACACCGAATACCGCGACAACAGTGCTGCTGCGCGACGACGACGCTCGTGACACGCCGCGCTATGACGTCACGGCGCTGAGCACGGTGGCTGCGGCTACATTGCAGGGGCTCGATAGCAAGACGGGCTCGTCGTTCATCATTGCTACAGTGGCAGAGAACCGCGCACAAGAGATCGTAGTGACAGCTTGCAGTGTGCATGCATCGTCGAAGCGTTTGTCCTGCTTCTCCGGCTGTGAATCGACCGAATGAAAGTGTGACCACACACGGAGTTGCATGACGAGCGACTGATGCCCATGGTCGCCTGCAATGGATCGATCTGCCGCGTCGTTTCTGTCGCACACAAGTACTTTGGGCACGTAGTATGTGTGTCTCCGCTCGGTTGCTAGTGTGGCGGTGGGCAATCGCACTAATCACTCGCACACACACACACGTCAATACAACGACACTTGCTACTCGCATCTCTCTTCACTTTGTCTTTTCTATCCATCTCGTATCGCTCTCACTCGCTTCTCATACTACGCACGCACTTCCTTGAGTGTAAACACTTGCTCGTACTCGCGCGGGATCTCAAAGAGCTGCGCGTCAATCGCGTCCGAGAGCGTAATGCGCTCAAACGTGTACGCAATGCGCACGGTGAACATCATCGGGAGCTCAAACTTGACGGGGAACCCAGGCGGCAGTTTCTGCACAAAGTACACAGACGCACAGTGCCACAACGAGTGAGTCGAGTAAGTGAGAGCAGAGGCAGCGACAGAGCCAGCACCGACGCTCGCTTCACGCCCCTACCATCTGGAAAAAGTCCTCGAGGTTCTTCACGTGCTCGCCCGTGTGCGAAAGGAACTGGATCACGGGCAAAAAGTCCGAGAGCGCGAACGGGAAGCGGTCGGCCATGAGCACCTTGGCGTCAAACTCCTTGCCGAGGCGCCGCGTCTCAGGCAGCACCGTCAAGCTCCGGAACGTATTGCGCTCGGTGCCCGTGACACTGTCGTCGTCATCATTCGTAGCTTCATCGTCGCTCGCACTGCGCTTCTTTTGTTGATTGGATCGCTTGAAGAGCGCCGAGACCTTGGCGCTCGCCGACTTCTTTGCGTCGAACGCTGCTGCTGGGCCGGCAAAGTACTCGCGGAACGACGTCGTCGCAGTGAGCGCATTCGGGATGTGGTCGAGTCGCAGGAACGCCTGGCATCGCTCGACGTCGCTCGGCTCTGGCTCGTTTGGCTTGTCACTCTCCTGGTTCTCAGCACTACTGCTGTCGTTGACGTCGTCGTCGTCAACATCTTGCGACTCGTCAAACTCGACGGCCGTTGGGAGCCGTCGGCCGACTGCTGCGCTGTTCGACGGCGCTGGCAATCCGAGCGTCGGGCGAATGTGCGCGACCTCATACAGCACTTTGATGCTGTTGCTCATGTCGAGCGCGAAGCTCTTTTGCGTGTTGAGCCACATGAGCACAAAGCTGCCGGTGTAGTCGGCTTCGAACGCGCCAGCGACCGTGACGTTCTTGACGCCGTCGGTCTGGCACACTGGGAGCTTCTGGTCGTCGTGGAAGTACGTCGCGGTGAAGCAAAAGTCGCGACTCTTGCTCGAGAAGCTCCAGCGGATCGTGTCGCCTGCGCACACGTCGAGGTGCATCTCGACTTTCTTGCCCTTGGGCAGACGTAGTACGGTCTGACTGCTGCTGCTGCCTGCAGTGCCGCTAGGACCTGCAGTACTACTGCTGCTACTGCTGCTCTTGCTCACGTGTCTTGCGCTGTCGCCGCGATCGTCACTTGCAGTTGCTGCGCTGCTATTGCGTCGATGCGGATCTTTCACTGCCGTCGCACTGCTCGTGCGGCGCTCGCGTTCGATCTCCTGCAGGTCGTCGTCGCTGTCAAAGTTGGTGTTGCGCATGCTCTTGTCTTTTGTTGGCCGTGCTTTCCGCTTTGACTTCGCCACATCAGCTCTGGACGAGTGCACGGACAAGTGGTTCACAAACTGCTGGATCTCCTCGAGCGGCGCGTCGGCTGCCGTCGCGGCTCGCAGCACACGCTCGGGCTTGACGACTGGCCGGAACTGCGCAGCGACGGCAAAGCTCTCCATCTTGTACTTGGTGCCGGTCCACGGACACTTGGACGCCGCTTTCGACGTGTGCTTGACAGCCGTGACGTCTTTGCGTTTGCGGAACGCCATTTTCGAGCTGTCGAGCGTCGACGTCGAGAGCGGCGTCGTGAGCAGCATGTGCAGTCCGAGGTCGATGCTCGCAGTCGTTGGCCGGCCGAGCGCTGTCGTGACGTCGTAGAACGTCTTGCCCTCGTGGTCCACGACGACTGCGTGGCCGGGGCGTGCGCTGTCGCGGCCCATAAACATGTGCGACATCCGTCCGCGCTTCCACTTGATGCCGTCGAGGCCTTTGAGTGCCGAGTCGACGCGCAGTTGCGAGCCGCGTTTCCAGAGACGGATCGTGTCGGACGGCAGGATCTTCGAGACCATTGGGACCCACGAGTGCGCTTCGAGGAAGATCTCGGCTTCAAAGTCTGGCAGGCGCTCGAGCGCACAGAAGAACGGCTCTTGCCGCGACTCGAGCAGGTTCAACAGCTGCTTCTCGCCTGATAGTGTGCGTATGAGTATGAGAGTGTGTGCATATGTTAGCACATGGATGCGTCAGGAGGATCGAGAGTGCGTGAGAGCTACCGACAAGCACACACTATGAAATCGTACGCACCGCGCAGAAACAGTTGCGCGAGCAGGAACTCGTCGTCGCACAGCGTTGCATCGTGCACGCAGCTCCAACCGTCGAGGTTGCGAGACGTGACGCTCGCGTCGTGCTCCTGTGGCAGTAGTAGCACATGTAAGTAGTAACCCACATAATAAATCAGAGCACTCGTGTGCTGCGTGACAGCATTTGTTGCGCTCGAGCGTCAACGACACGTGCATCACACAGCAGTAGCAGCATCGTGCGCGAGTGGCAAAACGTACGAGCAGCAGCTGCACGATCGCTCGTTGCGCTGGATGCACGAGTCGCACAGCGAGGTGCAGCGCCGAGTTGCCATGCGCGTCCTTTGTTTCAACGAGCTGCTTGAGTGCAGTAGATGCATCGCGCTGGTCAGATGCAGAGATGCTGTTGCGTGCGCGGTCGAGGAGCGTGCGCACGCGGTTGAGGTCGCCTGCCCACACTGCGGCGTGGAGCGGCGGCACGACGAGCGGCGCTGGCGCAGGTGGTGTCGTCTTGCCCATGTTGGTCGATTAAGAAAGTGCAATGCTGAACCAAAGTTTCGCTCAAAATGCACCTATCGTCGTGCAAACTGTCGTTTGAGCGACAAGATTGTAGCTAATGTAGTTAATAGTCGCAACGAATACATCCATCATAACAAAGAATAGCGCGAACCTACAGCAGACCGCACATGTTGACTCCTCAGACGAGTATTGACTACTCAGAAGTGTCCACTTCGATGCATTTTAGACAACTCGCATAGCGATGAAAACAAGGTCGTGTTTCCCGCCAAATTTGATGCACTTGTGTAGTTTGCGTACTTTGAGATGCTATTCCAGCGCATTGTGATGACAATCAGTGCTAGAAACAGCAATTCATCACTGCTTTGTCTTGATGCTCTTGTCAGCAGCACTTGCTTGCCATATTGTGCGCGCCAACGCACTTGCACTCGAGCAGGACGACATCGACGCAAGCAGCAGCGGCACACGCACGCAAGCAGCAGCAACACCTCGTGATCTCCAGACACGTGCAGCAGCACCAGTACACGACCGCTCCGCATATACGACACACATTGATCGCCATGAGCCGCGAGGAGCTTGCGCTCGAGACGCAGCTGCTGCTGCAAGAGGTCTCGCAAGTGGCGCAATACCAACAGGCCGAAGCGATCGTTGAGGAAGCGACTGCGCCAGTCGCGCCAACGTCGCAGCTCGAAGAAGCCAAGAACGCGCTTCTCGAGAAACTCAAGCGCAGGAAAGAGGCCAAGCGCCAGCAGCTGCAGCAGGTCAACAGCCGCCGCTTTGGCGTTGGCGCACTGCCAAGCGCAATCAAGACCGATGCAGCAAGCCAGCAACAGCAGCCGGCATCAACAGCAACAACAGCGACGACACCGCGCAAAGTGAGTCCGATGAAAGCGCGGAGCTTGATGAAGTTGCCAGTCGCAGCCGGCGCTGGCGCAGCGTCACGCAAGCAAAAGGACATGCTCTCGAAGCTCCGCAACCAAGCGATCCAGCAAGGTTCGTGTGTCTGTCTGTCTATATGTTTGCATCGTGCTAGAGCTGCATGACGCACTGACGCGTAGTGTATGCTGGGTGATGATACTAATCGACTCGACCGCACAGGCTCGCAGGAGATGGCGAAGCTCTTTGGCTACGCGTCGTACGAGGAGCAGCTCAAGCACTTGAACAAGATCGAGAAGCAGAAGATTCTGCAGCACGAGCTGCTCGAACAGGCAGCAGCAACAGGTAGTGGTGTGACTGCGCAAGCTGACGTCGAGATGCTCGAGGGCGATGACGACGACGAGAACGACAGCGACTACCACGATGACGCAGAAGACGCCGGTGATGGCGATGAAGACGATGGCGTTGCTGCGGATGGCGTTGCTGCGGATGACAGTGCTGCAGTCGAGACAGTAGATGCACCGGTAGCTGACAGCACGATCGAAGGCATCGAGTCAACTACTACTGCTACTGCTGGTAGTGCTGATGCGGCAGTAGATGGCGCAGACACAAGCAGCGCCGTCGCTGCGTCATCGAGTTTGCCAGCCACTAGCAGCCGCCACATTGCAAGCACAGTGACGCCATCGACAGCCTCTCCTGCTGCTGCGCCAAAGCGCCGAACGAACCGCATCAGCATGGATGACGACGACGACGACGATGGGAACGACGCCGACAGCGAACAGGACGGCAAGGAAGGCGACGACGAGGACGATGGGGATGAAGATCGTACTAAACAGCCGCCGACTGACCGCGCGGCCGCATATCGTCGTCTGCTCCAGGCCGAAGCGCGCGCGACAAAGCAGCGCAAGCGCTTGAAACAAACGGGCGACTTTGTCGAAGCCGAAGCTGAGGAAGACGACGACGACGACGCGCTCAAGATCGGCGGTCTCGGCGACTTTGGCTTTGGCGTCCCGATGGCCAAGACGCAGGCGACAAAGGACGCCGAGGACGAGCGCAACGCGCTTACGATGCGCGACGACGACCTCGACGGCATCGTCGACGACCTCTCGGACGACGAGCGCGAACAGGCTGCTGATCTCGACGCGCTCTTTCGCCAGGAGCTCGAGGCGCAGGATCGGCAGCAAGTCAAGGAGGTCATGCGGAACGTCAAAGAGGGCTTTGGACGCAACCGCCGCGCGTTCTCAGCAGGTCTCCACGGCGCCGAAGCGCGCGGCCGCTTCAACCTCGACGAGCTCGTTGCCGCCGACGGCAAGATCGAGGCCGCGCGCCTTGGGCTCCTCGAGTCGGACGAAGAGTTGAGCGATGGCGAGAGCGGCGCGAAGGCCAAGACGAAGCGCAAAGCCAAGCGTACTAGCAATGGCGATAGTGACGAAAACGAAGGAGGCGATGATGACGACGAAGGTGATGATGAAGACGAAGACGAAGAGGCCGAGATGGAGCGCTTGCTGCGCGAGCGGTTCCAGAACCAGCCAAAGATCTACATCACGTCGTCCGAGTCCGAAGGCGACGACGACGACGACGATGCTGCGCGTGCCGCACTGCGGACGAGTGGCGACACGGCGGCCGACCGTGAACTCGCGTCCGACGAAGAGCGCGAGAAGCAGCAGATGAAGTTGTTTAGCGAGCGCGCGCGCATCAACCGGCGCATGCACCGCATGAAAGAGCTCCAGCGACAGGTTGCGCTCGAGCAATCGGCTGATGTGCCGGCAGCAGCGGCCGTTGCGATGCCGAATCTGCTGCTTGACGACGACGAAGACTCGCAAGAGGTGCGCTTTCGTACCTTAGTGAATAGGTCTGTACTGAAGTGAGCGTATGCGTGCGGACTGCTGATGTACGCGCGTATGTATGTGAGAGCAGCTCATGAAAATGCTGAACCGGACCGACACGACTCGGACGCAAACGTCAACGATACGCTCAGCTGATGTGCATGGCGCAGCAGCGACTGCAGCTGCAACTGGCTCGCGCAAGCCGGTCGGGCGGTCGCGTCGTGGCTTTGGCATCGCAGCAGCTGCGCGGTCCACGTCGTCGTTCAGTCGCGTTGCAGCAAACGTCAAGATGTTCACCGCAAATAGCTCGGTGCGTGTGTATACGTACGTGTATACATGCATACTGGTATACGAGAGAGTAACGCTGACGCACTGTGCGTCTATTGCTGCATGCGTAGAGCGCTGCTGCTGCTGCGTCGTCCAAGGGCTTTGTGTTCACGGCGTCGTTCAGCGCCGACCGCGTCGAGCAAGGCGACGAGAACGTCGTACCAGTTGACAACGACGAGGACCTCCCAGCAGCACCAACGAGGAGCCACGCAGCGCTCGCAAAGAGCCAGAGCTGGAGCGTTGGGGGCAACAAACGTGGGGCAGCAGCTGCGGGTGCTGGTCGCACAAAGAAGCAGCCGCGCAAGAGCGGCTTTTTATCGGCGCTCTCGTCGTTTGAGCGCGTCTCGCAGACGACCGCACGCGCGACCAGTAGTAGTAGTAGTCAGCCCATGTGATTTTGCATCTTGATTTATGAACGTGTACCCACTTCGACATTTTGTAGTGTATGCTCGATAGTCATTCGAATGTGCGTCATTCGTACTTAGTCGAGTATCCGTTGCGCACAACGCGAAAAAGCCAGCGCAATTTGACGACTTCGACTGCTACGGCAATCGCATCGAGCAGCTCCCAACCTCTGTTGACTCGCTCGCGCACGTCGTCGCTTCCTGCACGCAGCGCCAGACACCACTCTGTTTCGATGGCCATGTCGTCGTCCTCGTGGACAGACAGTCGCCCCAGCATCAGCATCAGCGTCGGCACAGAGAACGATACGTTGCGGACAGGCGGCCTGCCGATCCAGATCGGCGACACGAACCGTGACGCAAGCGGCGACTCGTGTGCGTACTACGCGCTCGAGAGCGGTCGCACGTGCCGCAAAGCGCGCTCGTGCTACGACTGCCTCAACACGCCTGTGAACGGCGACCATCATGTACGTGCATCGCATTGACTGCGTCAGCATGTGTTGTGCCTTCATCATCCATGCACGTAAGGACGCATGCATTCGACACTGACGTGTCGCTATGGATACACATGCATATCAATCAAACTACCAACGGCTGCAGGGATGCGTGCTCACGCCACAGGGTTCGTGCCAAGCAATGAGTCGCTACGACTACCGCTCGGACTTTCAGCGCAACGTCTCGACGACCTCGAACAACAACGGCTGGTACAACTTCTTCCCAGCCACGAATGCGACGTACTGCGAGCCAAGCGACGCCGCGTGCGCACGCTGCCGCAAGATCGCCGACATCGAGCTCGCGCCGCTCGCTGACCCAGCACTCGCACTCACCAATAGCTCGGACATTGAAGCGACGCGGCAGTTCTGCACCGGCGCAAGCGGCTGCGTGTGCGTCGTGCTCTGCGAGTACGCGACGTGGAACGAGACGGTCGCGGACCAGTGCCCGAGCAGCGACCCGTTCGCGCCGCAGCAGACGGCGATCGCCGAGGTCCAGACGTACCGTGCGCTCTTCCCGATCTTCATGTGTCTCCAGATGGCGCTGCTTGGGACCGTCGTGTACCGACGCCGCATGTTTGCGCTCCGACGCGCGCGCCATCGCGCCGTTGCCGACGGTCCGTACAACAACGTGCAGGCAATCGCATCGCCGTCAAACCGCTTGCGACTTAGTGGCTGGCGCGCCGCACGCGAGACGCAGATGCAGCGCGAGAAGCAGCCGCGCATGTACTTGCACCTCGAGACGCCGGCGCATCTCGAGTTTGTCGAAGAGCGCCAGCAAGAGCTCACTAGCAATAGCAGCAGCAGCAGCAGCGCAGGCGCAGCAGATGACGCTAGGACTGAGCCGGCGCTCGGTCCACGTCGCGACTCGACGCAGGTACAGCTCCCAGTGATCATCGAGACAGCGAGCGACGACGTCGCGACTGGACGCGCTGCGTGCTGATCTGTACACGCACACCGGCTATTTATCTGCAGCAGCACGCCTTGTGTGGCTGCTGCACGCGCATGTACGGTCGTGCAAACAGCAAAGCGTTCTGATCGATTACGAACGCGACGGTCCGAGTCCAGCGCTGCAAACAGTAGCGACCTACTGCTACGCGAGGAAGACGATCGTGACGCTCGTCTCGGCTGCCGCGACGCTCGCGATCGCAGAATGCGAGCCGCTCGAAGTCGTCGTCGTCGTCGAGTGCGGTCCCGAGTGCGGTCCCGAGTGCGTTGCGTTCGGCACGAGCACCGAGTTGACGCTCGTGGACGACGCATGGCGCGACCCCGTTGTTGCCACATTCGAGCTGCTGGCACGCGAGCTCGCGCTGTGGTTCGAGCTGTGATTGTTGCTGTTGTTCGTGGTTGCTTCGACGGCATCGCATGGTGGCGTCGCGTCAGTGCGCGCAGCAGACAGCGTGTGCAGCGCACATCGTAGTCAGTAGTAGTAGTGGCAGCAATAGACTCGCGCGCATCGTGTCGATGTGGACTCGTTCTCAGCACTTGTTCGTAAGTGAGAACCACTGAGCAGCGTACAGTAACTGTGTTCGGCTTCAACACAGTGCAGAGATGCTCTAGTTGCCTTCGAGATGTTCCAGTTGCATTCGTGATTTCCTCGTGATTTTGTTTCACCCGAACACGTATCTCAAGCGTCCAACGCTGTCACTAGGAGGCAGCAGCCACCGCATCAACATTGCCAGCTCACCACGACGATGTTGGCGCAGATACCGAGCTACTGGTGTCGCACCCTGTCGACGTCGCTTCGATGTTGTTACTACTGCTATCGTACATCGTCACGGATGCAAAGCCAGTGGTGTTGTCGCTGTTGCTGCCACTGCTGGTCTCGAGCGGCGGTGCCGACCGCGCCATGTCAACCGCCTGTGCGTACGGGAGGTCGCTGCTGTACGAGTCGAGGGAGTTCACGACGACTGCGTCTTGGATGAGACAGATCTCTGGCTGCCGTGCTGCTGCCATCGCTATCGTTGCGCCACTCGAATGCTGATCTCGGACTGTGTAGTGCCCGCTGCTGACGACAGCTGGATCGATCGAGCAGCACGTTGAGCATACGTCGTTAGTCAGTAGTGCATCGTGGTCGATCACTACCAGCACTCGGGCCAGTAGCAGCAGCAGTAACCATTGTCAATTTCTGCTTTTGATACGCGAATCCAACTTCAAGTTGCGCGACTTGCACATCCTCCCAAGCGCTTCCCTTCTCGTCAATGATGGTGGTGGTGGTGCCGACGAGAGTCGCACACATACACGCACAGACATCTGCGACGACCTCTTGCTTGACGATGGCCGCAACAAACGTCTCGGGTGCTGTCGCTGCGCTTCGAGGCAGCAGCAGCAAGAGCAGCAGCGGATCTGTGAGCGTCACATTCACAGCCGACACGTGCGCGTTCTACGCACGCGCGAGCGGAGAGCGCTGCTCACACCGCCGCTCCTGCTACGACTGCCTCAACGTCGCTGTCGATAGTCAAGTGCGTGCATGTGTATGACTCTGCTGTCACATTTGAGACGCTGTGGCTCTTGACAACTGACTGTGTATGCGTATGTGTGGTGTCAGGGAGGATGCGAGCTAGACGTCACAGGGTCTTGTGCGTCGATCCAGAAGCTCAACTCGCTCACGCACAGCAGCAACAGCAGCATCAGCACGATGTTGGGGACAGCCAACGTATCTACGTGGCTCGCGTCCGCGAACGCGACGTACTGCGAGCCAGCGGACGCTGCGTGCACGACCTGCTACGCCAAGAACAAGACCGCACAGGTGTGCGTCGGTGCAAGTGGCTGCATCTGTCTCTCAGCGTGCGAGCCAGCGCTCTGGAGCGCACACATGACGCCAGCGTGCGAGCTGCCAACGACGGAAACGTTGCCGACTGAGACCAGCAGCGATCACGGCGGCGGTGAGTTGACGCAGCAGATCCTCACGCTCGTGCAGGTCGGAGGTGTCATCACGCTGATGCTCATCGGTGTGCGCAGTCAAGTCGGTGCGTCGGTCATGCCATGCGCGAGTAGATTTGAGCCGCTTGACCTAGTCGATGTCTGCTGACAAACGTCTGCTCAACTGTGCTGCTGTCAGCCGAACCGAACGACGATCGGTCGCATCGAGCGCGACGCTCACCAAGGGATCGACTGCGGCTCTCGCGCTGGCGCGCTTTGCAGGAGGAACTGGTCGAGCACGAGAAGCAGCAGCCAGCGGACGCGCTAGAGCTCGGACAGCCTGTGCTGGTGATTAGCTATCCCGATCGCGCTGCCGAGGCGTCGCAAGGTGGCTGAGTGTGTGTGGCGACTCGGTGTGAGTGTCAATGTCCTTGATGTCCTTGTGTGCGGGCTCTGCAGTTGCGGGCACTGGAGCCGGTACTTCTCAGTCGATTCCTGTCGTCCAGATTGCCGAGACTCGAGATATCGATACTCCGTTCCCTATTTTAGCATGTCAACCTGCACCAATTGATGCCTATTTCGGGTACTGTAGACGCGGCGCGCTGACCGATACATTTTCAAATGAAAAAGGGCCGTTGATACTCATTGTAAGTATAAACCTCTGACATTTTAAGGCGCGCGAAGTGTCTAGTTTTTGTATGTAAAAGTAGTGCATTATATATCTAAACGAAGCGACGCTCACACAGCACATGTAATCTCGACAAGCTCACACGCAATTTCGACGACCGACAACGACATCATCGAGCGCCATGCGCATTGACGATACGATCGTTCGTGGCGCTGTGGCACTCAGCGGTAGGGTATACAATCGTTGCATGCGCTACTCTATTCGACGTTGACGCCCGCGCTTTACGACAGCGCGTAAACGCAGCGAAGGCAGCTGCATAGGCGGAAGCGAGAGCATTGGAAGCGAGAGCAATACCAGTCCTACCGACCGATCCGCACATTGAAGATCTCAACTTTCCTGATGACGACTCCGTCCGCAGTCTCCTCAGACG
>JAASGP010000079.1:0-45071 GCA_023334275.1 Globisporangium carolinianum | reverse complement strand
CGCTGACGAAGACCAAGGACGCCGGCAAGTTTGGCGTCGGCTACTTCTCGCCCGACACGTGCGACCACGACACGGTGCCGTGCGTGTTCACGCCGTACCCCGAATACAAGAACCTCAAGCTCGCGTACACGACGACAAAGAGCTCGACGCTGACAATGGCAGCGTACACGCCGACGCGCGATGCTGCGCCGCTCACGTGCCCTGCAAAGCTCAGTATCGACCTGCCTACCACGCCGACAGGTGCGTGTGACAATTGCTGCTGCATTTCGACCTGCATACAGATCGAGCGTCGACTGACGTCTCTGATTGTGTCTGATGCTGTCTGTTTGCGAAGGGGTGGTGGCTCTAGCATGTGCTGCCACGCAGCCCGTTTGCAATGGCAAGAAATCGAATGCTGGCAAGAGCAGCACAAACAACTCAACGTCGAACAGCACGGCTGGCGGCTTCGTAACACCTGGTGGCGGCGGCAGCGACACAGTGTTGACGCCTTTGCCGAGCTCGGGTCCGTTCAGCACGACGCCAGCAGTCGGGACGAATGCAGCTGCGTCAACCACTGGCGCAGTACTACTCTCGGCTACGCTTGTCGTTATGAGCTCGGTGCTTGCACTGTAGGCGACTGGCGCAACCCCAAGAGCGCTCGTGCGACGTTAGACGCTGTTCTGCTACGAACACGATTCGTCCAGGTTGTTGTAGTACGCCAAACTATCTATCGCATACCCACACACTCACATCGCGGTCGAAGAGTATTGACGTATGGCATACAAAGGACGCAGAGGTGCAAGTACACGACAGCAGGGACGATGATAAAGTAACGCAGTCGGTTGATTCAGAGCGTGTGGGATGGATGCGAAGCGTGCGAACGATCTTGACGGCGATGTGCGACTCGATCGCAGTTCATATATCTACAACAGCCCTACAGCGAGCAAGATCATGGAAAGCTGCTCGATGGTCATGCGCTCTACGCGCGCATTTCGGAACAGGCGCTTCGCTACGCACGCCGTCGCGAAGCAAACATGTCGTCGTCACACTCACAATCCTACGATCTGCGCTCACTCACGTGTAGACGCGTCCTGCGTAGAGCTGGCAGTCTGAGCATAGGTGTGTGTCGTTGTGCGTGTGTCGCGCTGCTGACACATTAGAGCACGAGCGCCGAGATCGCGAGCGAGAGCGCTGCGACAGCGACGCCGACAACGCCCGTTGTCGAGGCAGCTGCGCTGTTGTCCTTGGTACCGCTGTCGCTCAGCGGATTCACGACATTCGACGGCACGCTGTTCGTCGGCGCCTTCGTCGCGTCGATCGGCGTCGCTTTGCCGGTCTTCTTGGCCGCGTTCGACTTCTTGCTATTGCACACGGGCTGCGCGACCGAGCACTTGAGCGTCTCGACTGAAGCGCGTTCCATACATGGCGGTATCAGTCACGTGAGGTCTTCGCATCGCCACCAAGTCGCCATAGCACAAGCATCAGACATACATCTGTACATACCCTTTGGTGTCGCTGGGAGCTTGGTACTGATCTTGCTCGGGCACGACAAGATCTTGTCGCGCTTCGGTGTGTAGCTGTCAAACTTGACGCTCGAGTTCTTTGTTGTCGTATAGGCGTCTTTGAGGTTCTTGTATTCGGGGTACGGCGTGTACTTGCACATCGTCTTCACGTTGTCGCAGTCGTCCGGTTGGAAGTAGCCGACGCCAAACTTGCCGGCGTCTTTTGTCTTTGTCAGCTTCTTGGCACCAGCGAGGTTCATGATCTCGGTCGTGAACTCGAACACGTTGCCACCGACGATCTCGTCGGTCATCTCGGGCTCTTCGTTCATCCACTTGGCCTCGTAGAACGAGCGCTGGTTCTCAAAGCCGTCGATCGTGTTCGTGCCAATGTTGCAGCCAAACTCGCCAAACATGATTGGCCGCGAGTACCCTGTCGCTGCGTACTCCTTCATGAGCGTCTGGAGACCTGTGGACTGGGCGTACTTGAGATGCGTCGTCGGGTCGCACTCGACGTACGGGTTCGATCCGACCCACTCGCTCCGCGTGTTCTCGTCGCTGTCGACCGGGCAGTCGTAGTACTGGAGCCACTGCTCGCGCGGTGGGATGTCGGCAATGTCGACGCCAATTGGCACTTGCCGCAAGCTCCCGGCACAGCTCGAGGCGTACTTGCGCGCGTCGCGGATCATCGCTTTCACGCACGGCGCGACCGTGACGCCGTTGTCGCCGCTGATCGACACGAGGTTCGGCTCGTTCGCGACACTGAACGACTAGTTGATCAGCCATTTGTATAGGGAGCCAGTAGACACTGTCAGTTCCAGCCATAGTACTATAGACACAACTAGAGTAGCGTCACAAGTCACAGACGAACGTACCAGTGTGTTGTCGTACACGGCGAATGCGTTGTAGACCATCTGCATGCGCGTGAACATGGCATCTGGGTAGCACTTGGGCGATTCTGCTTCCTGGAGCGAGCAGCCCTCGCACGGCGCGGCCATGCCGACGAGCACGTAGATGCCGGCCTCTGAGGCCGCACACATGAACTTGTCATGCGGCTTGCTCGGGTCGACCGAGTAGAGCCGAATCGTGTTCACACCGAGGTCCTTGAGGACTTTGAAGTGCTCGGTCCAGATGGCCTCGTGCTCGTCGGCCGCCCAGTCGTAGTTCTTTGCAGTCGAGAGCTCGCCGGCATTTGGTGTCGGCGAGTACGCCATGCCTTTCATGCGGAACTCGACGCCGGTCTCCGAGTCAAAGAGCTTGTTGCCCTTCGTCACGAGCGGCGCGAGCCACGCATCGACAGCTTGCGGCTGCTGCAGAGCGGCGACAGCAGCCGCAAGCAGCACGGCAATGCGCACGTTCTTGCCAAATACCATGGTTATGTCTCAGTTGTAGTGGCGAAGTTGCTCGCGCTTGGTGCTGCTGCTAGAGGCGCGCGAATGTGCAAGTGAGCCCTCACAGTTGCAGCGCATTTGCTTGATTTGCATGGATCATCCGCGTTTCCGGAAAGCAAATAAATCAGTAAAGCGTATATTGCACGAATCGTACTAGTTTCTCTATGTGCGCATTTGTGTCAGCGATGATATCTGGATAGAAAGGAGTATGCGTATACCAGATGGATTTTCGGCTGAGATGAGGAATGGGTGAACTGCTGGGTCGAATGGGTGCAAGCAATTGCGAGCCACGTTGTAGATTGCTGCGCTGAAACGTCGAGATCGAGGCGCGCAACTCAAGATCGAGTCTGGCACAATGCGATAGAGACTCGAAGCGATCCGAATGTACTTTTGCCGCGCTCGTCGAAGACGCTTCGGAGCGTACTACACTACGATCTGCATCGTTGGGGTCGCGAATCGAGTCTTGATATCACATGCGAGGTACCTCGACGCAATCCAGTCTCGACAGCAATCGCGAGGTAGTCTCCGACTGCATAGCGCTTGATCATGTGTGGTGTGTTAGCAGCCGCGAGTCCCAGCCATGCTGTTAACGAGCACGATACTGTATACTGCGTCGTATGTTGACATCCATAGTGAGTCTGTTCCACGCGCATAATAAAACGCAGTGTAAAAGAATGATTTCAATGTATCGCGAGTTTGTGCTCGAAGCACACGACATCACACAATCGACGCAACACTTGTGATCCGCCGCTTCGCTGCAACACCGACATGATGGCGCCGCGCAGCAACGACGCGCAAAAGCTGCTCGCTGGGACACCAGACATTTCGCAATGGCACACGACTGTTGCGACGCTGCAGCAGCTCGAACGCGTGCACAAGGTGGGGTTGCTGGAGCGGTGCATTCGCTCAGCCACTCAGTGCATTCGCACAGTGCAATGCAAAGAAGACTCGTTCACTCACAACATGCTCTCCTGTCATGCGTTCGCACGTTCCATTAGTTGCGACGCACGCAATGCCAACTCGAGAGCGCCATGTGCGCATTCGCAGTCGCAGCGATCGTGTGCGTCATAGTCGAAAGCGAGTTGCTCTGGAACGAGCTCGAGCGCAACTCGGTCGAGCGCGCATCTCGAAATGCAGTGCTGACTGCTTCGACGAGCTTCCTCGTACTCAAGAGCGTGCTCTCGGCTTCGACGCTCGCGCTCGTGCTCACACTCATGCTGCGATACCGTACGTCGCACTCTCTCGTCACGACCCACGACGCGAGTGTTGCGATTGTCTGTTTGTATGTCTGTCTATCTGACTGTCAGTCTATTGTCGACACTCGCAGGTGCCGGTATGCAGCTCCTCGTTGAGAACCGACACGTCGCTGCTCGCACGTCGCTGCTTTGTGCGCCATCGGATCTCCGCAAGTACGTGTGTGTGTTCGAGCGTGAATGGCCCCATACAGACGCACATCGTCCTGAGACGTCGAGTCCTCACGTCGACCCAACCCAACACGTCTGCCTACTGTTCTGCGGGTCGTGTCGCACGTGCCAGGCGCTTCTTTATTGAGCTGCTCGTGTGTGCGTTCCACGTCCCGCCAGGCGCTTCGAGCCTGTTGAGTCTCGAGTGGCAGCAGCGCCACAACTTCTACCTCGACCAGCTCGGTGCGTCTATCGCTACTACTGTGTCTATGTCTATGCTAGCGACTCGGCTCGAGCTGTCGACGATGCTGACTCGATCGATCGACGACACGCAGACGCGCTCGTGTTCTTGCGCGTGTACCTCGTCGGTCGCTATCTACGCAACGCGCTCGGCTTTAGCACCGCAGCGTCGCCGTATACAGCGCCTCTCGTCAGCGCGTTCCACCGCGTCGACGTCACGTCCGTGTGGTTCACGGCCAAGTGCGCGTTCCGCAAGTTCCCGTTCGCTGCAACGCTTGCTGCGCTCGGTGTCGACTGGCTCCTCACGTCGGCAGCACTCAACTTGCTCGAGCGGTATGTACACTTGCTGTTTGCGAGCTGTGCACAAGTGATGCGTGGATTTGCTTTGTGCCCGTTTTTTCGACTGCCCGTATATCCGATGTCTGTCTGACCAAATATCCAATGTCCAACCACATATCGGATTGCTCGGTAAACTACGATTTCTGACATTTGCTGTGTTTGTATGCATGTAATGATATGCGCTCTTGTATCCATTCATTAGTGGCAGCAACGACCAACTCACAAACGCAAACGAAGCCGTGTGGCTCGCAATTGTAACAATGACGAGCGTCGGGTACGGCGAAGTCGCGCCGCGTACGCTCGGCGGGAAGCTCACGATCGTGCTCGGTGCAATCATCGGCGGTACCGTCATCACGTGTTTGCTGCGCGTCGTGCTCATCGATGCGCTGCTGATCACACCGCAGGAGCAAATCGTGCTCGACGTCGTCGCGTTCCACGCGTTTGCGCGCAGACACAAGCACGCAGCTGCCTATCTGATCCAACAGACGTGGAAGTGGCACTGCACTCGTGTACCCGAAAGTCAAGCGACAACGTACTCGAAGCGGCGCGAGCGCAAGTACAAGCACCGCGTCTATGCAGCTGCCGAAGCGTCGCGACTCCTAAGGTTCACACAGCCGAGCGCAGCGGCGACGACGACGATGTTAACGCCAATGTCGGTACCGACGAACTCGACTCAACCGAACGCATCGGTTATAGTGGCAGCGCTGCAGAACCAGCTGACGGCACGCCGCACTACAACGCAGCAGCAGCTGCGTTGCACGACTCAGCTCTTGCGGAACATCGTCGCGACTTCGTCGGCGTAAAAGTGCGGCTTGCGCTTGTTCTTGTTCTTAGCATGCGTCGGCGTGTGCTTGCGACTCGATCGAGCGTGTTTCGCTTGGCTGCGGAGCTTGAGAGCCAGTGCTGCTTCGAGCGCTTCGACGTGTTCGTAGAGCACATCGACGAGTTCGTGGGCGTCCATGCCGGCAGGAACGAGCACGCCCATGCCGAGCTCGGGCGTGGCTTCGTCCCACGTGACTTGCGGCGCTGTGACTGTAGTCTCGACTGTTACAAATAGCGAGATTTTGTTCCACACAAGGCTGTGGAGTCGCAGTTCCATAAAGTGCGCAAGTAGGAAATTCGCGAGCCAGTGGAACACGGCTTGGCGCTGTTCGTGCGTCTCGAGCTTGGGCAGGCGCACGCGCTCCGAGAGGAGGCTCATGAGCACTGCGTGCTGCGCCGCTGTAGTTTACATCACATAGTTACAAACGGGTTTGTTAGATACTTGGATGTCGTACCGATAACGTGCGTTACACGTTTGTACCACGCAACAGTCAGTCACAAATGTGTTTGCCGCACTTGGTCCGTCTTCCAAACCGGTCGTTGTCTCAAATACAACGTTGCGCTCGCGCGTGAGCATGGCGTGGAAGAGCTTGTCGAACGCTGCGTGCTCGCGGTGCATTGCGCGGTTGTGCGCTGCGACCCGCACGCCATGCTGTTGCTGTTGGTCGGCGCTGTCGTCCTCTGCGACCCAGAGCGCGAGCTGCGTCGACCGCAATGCGCCACTTGCATCGTCGACTGTCGTGAGTGGAATTGCTGCAATTTGAAACAGATCCTGCAGAATCCGTTTTGTCGCACGCTGCCACTCGCGCGCAAGTGGCGCTTGGAGCGCAGCCTGCGGGTCCTGCGCACGGCTCGTGGACCGCGCTGAGCTCGCGAGCGTGCGTCGCACGAGCGCACCAGGCACTTCGATCACATAGCTGACGGGTGCAAAACCAGTGACAGTGCTGTTGCTGGTACCGATCGCTCGAGTCGGTGAGCTGGCTGTCTCTACTGTGTCGCTTGGGACGTGGAACCGCAAAGGGAACCGAATCGGCGCAGCTGCGTCGTCGGCGCGCGCAACGGCCATACCAATGACCTGTTTGCGCGCGTTGTACGTGTCGTTGTTGCACCCAGCACTTGCGAGCTCCAAGAACTGGTTCAGCTGCTTCATCGCGAGCTCGTTCTCGAGTGCGAGCGCAGTCGAGTGGCGCTGCACCGTGTCGGGGTGCAGTCGCAGCAGCAGCGGCGACACGAACTGCGTCAGGTTGAGTCCTTTTGCACGCGACGATGGCTTTGCAGCAGTCGAGAAGCATGCAGCAGCGCTGCTGCGCAGGCGTGTACGCACGGTTGCATGACGCTGCATGCGTCCTAGCAGCGACAACGACAGCGCTTGACGATGCATAATGAGACTGCTTGCTTGTGTGCTCGATAATGCAAATGACTGGGCAGTACGTTTGTACTCTGCATATATTAACACGTCTGATCGATATTCGTTTATCATCAGTTATTATGATGCATTGCTATCGTACAACTATTATTGCTCTCTTTGGTTCCATTTGTATATTATTATACTTGTATGAAAAATGCATTCATTTCTGAGCAGTTCTTAAACGTAATGCAAATAATGATGTCAACATTACCTTTAGAGCGCGCACATTCTGTCGTGCGCAACAGCAATGATGAAAGCGAACCATGTCATTTGTGCTCGCCTTTTCCGTTGTAGATCGCACCAACAAGTGTTGGTGTCGAGCAGCTACTGCAAACGCTGGCTGGTTATTCGAGTGTGCAGGCCTACTCGCCTAGCGACCTCTGCGAGTTCGCGACGATGACGGCTAATCGTGGCAATATACTGATTGAAATATTGTGGTGATTATGCTGTTGTGGAATGTTGATGTCCCGACATCGGTGTATGATAATCGTATTCGAATGGAAATATTGACCATTATGGCTGCGAGTAATTCAGTTTGCAGGAATAAAAATCAGGCGAACGATTGCTGTCAGAGAAGTGACCAAGAAAATCAAGTTGCATTGCGTGAATCCTGATTTTTGTCTTTGCTGCGTTTGTCGCTGCATTCGTACGAAAAAGAGGGAAAGTACTTTCGCGCATCACACGGTTGAGTTGCATGCAAATCCAAGCATCCAGCAGCTCAAGCCATCCATGCAAAACGCAGCGCACAGACTCGCGTGGGTGCGCTCTCACTCTCGCCCCACTCACATACCAGCACTACATGCGCTCTCCACTCGTGCGTCCAAGTCCAGCGCTCAGCCTCACACTCGCACTGTGCAGCACCATGGCCACGGCTGCCGACGTGCAGGTCGCATCGAGCTCATCTTCGTCTAGCGACAACACCACGCTCGTGGTGCTCATCGTCTTCTGCGTGCTCTGCGTGTTGCTCGCAGCCGGCGCAGCGTTCTTGCTCTGGCAGCGCCGTCGGCAACGCGCGAGCGGCCGCGGTCCAGATGAGGAGACCGCAATGCCGCGCCGCATCCGCAAGAAGAACAAAGCCGTCGGCCGGCCGAGCTACTTGAGTGGCGGTGGTGGCAACATCGACAACCGCACGACGCAGCCGACATCGCCTGCATCGATGCAGCAGCAAAGCAGCGCAACGCGCAGCAACTGGACGAGCGGCCGCGGCTTGCTCGCCGGTGTAAGTCAGCGACTGCGCAACACGGGCTTCTTTGGCTCGGCGTTCTTTGTCACCGGTGGTGCTGCACCTGAACCAACGCCTCGCAACAACGCGTCAATGATGCGCAGCGCATCGATCGACGACTATTGCAAGGGATCTGCACCGCTCACAGCGTTCCTCGACGACCCATTGCTGCTCGACAAGCGCATTGCGTACGACGAACTGACGTTCTTGCGGTCGCTCTCGAAAGGCGCGTTTGGCGAAGTCTGGCTCGGGCAGCTCGAGACGAGCCACGTTGCGATCAAGTGTCTACTACCTGAAAAGCGCTTGTTCAAGAGCAGCATCGAGCAGTTCGCGGCCGAGATCCAGCTCATGTCGACGCTCGAGCATCCAAACGTCGTGTCGTTCGTCGGCGTGAGCTGGATCCGCATGGAAGATCTGTGTGCCGTCGTCGAGTACATGGAAGCTGGCGACCTCGACAGCGTGCTCACCAAGTACAAACGCAAGCTGTCGTGGAACAAAGAGAAGATCTCAATCGCGATGGACATTGCTGAAGGGCTCGTGTACATGCACTGCTTGCGGCCTGTGATCGTCCATCGCGACCTCAAGTCGAAGAATGTGCTGCTGCACACCGACATGCACGCGAAGCTCAGTGACTTTGGCGTCAGTCGCAAGACGACGCTGAATGAAACGATGACGTCTGGCGTCGGCACGCTGCTCTGGACCGCACCCGAGATCATTGAGGGCAAGAAGTACTCGGAACAAGCCGACATCTACTCGCTCGGTGTCGTGCTGTCAGAGATCGATACGTGCGAGTCGCCATTTGCACACATCACGAACGAAAGCGGCGAGAAGCTCCCGCCGATGCAGATCGCGCAGGGCGTGCGGCTCGGTAAGTTCCGCGTCCAGTTGCGCGACGACTGTCCGCTCAAGCTCCGCGAACTCGTGCGCGCGTGCACGCAGCTCGACCCCGACGCGCGTCCGACGTCGATGCAGGTCGCGTTCACGCTCAAGAGCATCATTGCACCGACGCTGCAGCGGACGGTCTCGATCGATTTGTAGTGGCAGTCGACGAGGCGAGCTGCAGCTACAGTCATCGTCCGCGCACTCTTGATGTGCTTGGCAACGAGCAGCAATCGACAATGGATGGGTACAAGATACTCACGATTTGAATGGTGATGAAGTGACGTGATGTATTGTTGTGCATATTGCAATCTGTCTCGCATGTTATATCGCTGGAGAGCGGAACAAATTGCATCAGATGTAGACGAGGGTGTGCATGATCAACCTTATCACAGTTCGAGCTTGTCCGTCAATGCCAATACACGCGCACCAGTTGTGCGCGTGTGTACGAAAGAATGCCATTTATCTGCATTTGACATACGACATAGATATCCATGTGCTATGGAAATCGTCCAACAATATGCACCTTGCCTTGCAAAGCCATGGGCGTCGAATGCAGCTCGCGACGAGGCGTCATTGAGTGGTGTTAGATGCAGCACGCGCATATGGTGTAGTCGCGCATGTCGTACATGTACGACAAGCGCAATCTGTCGACGCCGTCATACCACGTGGCGTCTGCGCAATTTGTTCCACATAAGCACGCATAACTGCTGCTGCGCGACGCATACAGCCACGTCGCGAACCACGTGTGTGGTTGCGACCTCGAAGTTGCGACGCCCAAGCAGTCGAGTTGAGGCTGCATGTGGCTGCACAACATCGAGGTAGAAGGCTGGATCTGGTGTGCTGATGGTCCTATAAATACGGCGTCGCTTCCTGCAGGCAGAACAGACACGAGTGTCGATGGGACGCGCTGCGCACGAGTCGCTGAGCGCGCGACTGCGGTCCCGCGTGCAGCAGTCAGCTGCTGCGACCAGCACCAATCGCGGCGATGACACCAGCGATGTGCGTGCAGGCAGCAGCGCAGCAGCTTTGGCATCCGCTACTGCCGCACCATCCACACAACTCGGCGTTACCGTGCGTGCGTGTGTCTGCGTGTCCATTCAGCGCTTGACGCTGCTGGTTCCACTGCGTCCATGCCGCTTAGACATCTATCTATCTCTCACGCACATACACACTCGTGTGCTACTGTTGCTGCTGGCCACGAACAGCCTGTGATGCACCCGTGTCCACGCCACATCAAGGTCAGTCTCGCTAGCGACGACTGTCGATGCGTCTCTCGTCATGCGTATGGATCTGGATGTCTCTCTCACACACTGAGCGAACGTCTTGTGTGTGCGTGCTGCCCACCGTACATACGACCCACGCGCGATCGACTAGCCGCTGCTGTACTTCTACAAGTACCTCCAGCCGATCGCCGACAGCGGCCGCAAGCTCGAGCTGCACGTGCCGACGACCGTCACGTGCGAGCGCACGGCCGGCCGCGAGGACGTGCTGTGGCTCCACACAGACGCGCTCGGGTACGTCGTCAAGGACGATCGCGGTGGTACGCTCTGGCGCAAGAAGCTCCAGGCCGAGGTCACTGCGAGTGCGTCCGGCAGTGACGACCCGTCGATTGGCACCATCACCGCTTCAGACAATAGCAGCGACGCTGTCGTCGCAGTGCGCAACGTCGCACACTGGCGCGGCGCGAGCAGCAGCAACGCGTCGCTCGTGCTCACGCACCGGACGTTCGACGCAGTCGTGAGCGCGCCATCGGAGCTCGCGTTCAGCGTGCAGCAGTTTGTGCACTGCCGCGGCTCGTACGCGAGCGTCTATCGTCTGCACTGGCGCGAGGCCGAGCGCCAGTGCTTTGCCGTCAACCTCGTCAATGCGTGCGTGTTTGCTGTCCTCTAGCTGCTGTTGGTGTGTCGGTGCAGATCGCTGAGCGGTCGGTCATTGCTAGTACGACTGCTGCTGCTGTCGCAACGCTCACGACTGCAGCTCCTACTGCTGCTGTGCTACTAGCATCCCCAAGACCGACGGCAGCGCAGCGCAGCACGAGTTTGAGCGCCACGGTGCGTGTGTGTGTATGTGCGACCCGACCTCCGAGTATGTAGATCGGCGTGTCGGTTACAAGAGCGGCAAGATCACACTACGCATGTGCTCGCTTATCCGATGTTTACTGGACGTATGTATATGGAATGGAATCGGAGGACGGCCGGCAGACTCGGACGCATCGACCGACGCGAGGAACCGACCCGCGTCGCTGTCGACGTCGTCGTCTATGCGCGAGCTGACAGCCGTTACGCCCGACAAATTGGCGCTTGAGCTCACGCTGCAGCGGCTCGCGCGCGTGTCGCAGCGCTACTGCGTAACGTCGACGACGCGCGAGGGCACGGCGTGGCAGCGGCTACCCAAGATCCGCGGCAAGCCGATCGTCGACGCCGTGCGTGCAGCGCAGCGCATCGTCGCGCACGTGCAGCTGCAGCTCCCCGGCATCGTTGTCTCGGCGCTCACGGCCGACTTTATCAAAGACGCACGCGGCACGTGGTGGTTCATCCGCGCCGTGGCGTTCGACGCGCACTACCGCGTGCCCGTACCGCTCGCTGCGCAGGCTGTGCCTGAGTCGACGACGCAGCTCCACGACGCAGTGATGCGATCCAAAGCTCTGCGGCAGCTCGTAAATAGCAGTAGCAGCACCACTGCTGGCAGCAGCGCCAAGCAGCAGTCGCTGCTAACGCTCGATGCGTCAGCAGCCGAGTGCTTCCTCTGCGGCTCGCGATGCAAGCTGTCGGCTTCGCTCACAGATGAACTGCTCGCGCTCGCTCGCACAAGCAGTGGCGACAGCGACAACGCCTTACACACCAGCAGCAGCATGCTCGACGCGCCACTTGCTGCGTACCGCATGACACGCAAGATGGCCATCGACACGATCTTCCTCTTGCGTCAGCGCGGTGTCGTGTTGCCGAGCTGGGAGATGGCTGTCGCGCCACGACACAATGCGACAACGTTGGCGCTCGCAAACACGCGCAGCAGCAGCAGCGACTTTGTGGTCTGCTACCTCTGCTACCGCATCTACGCGCAGCAGCAGACGCTCCACGCCGTCGCGCGCGAGCTCCATAGCGTATTGAGCGCCGACACGGCGCAGTCGGCACTGCCATCATCCCAGCAGCAGTTTCTCGCAACGGCAGCGTCCGCAACAACACTAGCGCTCGACGGCAGCGCCACCAGCACGATCTTTGACAGCGCAGTGCCCGTGCGGTCTGTGCGCGCCGTGCTCGACGCGATCGCGCAGCTCGAGCGCGAGCCATGGCCGCGCTTCCCAGACAGCGCGACGTCGACCCTCTCGGCAGCTGCGACTACAACTGCGACGTCCGGTGCTGCCGTCGACAAGCGCATGACGCAGAGTTCGTACAGCATTGTGAGAGGCGCCGACGTCGACCCGACGTGCGCGCAGCTCCGCCTCGCGTTCTTCTTCCACGAGCTCCAGGACGGCGGACCGGACGTCGTGCCGACCGACTTTTACCTCGAGTACCAGCTCGGGCAAGTCACGACGCGCGTCGCGCTCGACGGCAGCAAGTGCCACACGCCGAATCGATGGCAGCTCTGCGAAGCGCGACTGCACTACGTGTGCGCGACCGTCAGTGCGTTTGCCGACTTTAGTCTCGACAAGCGCGTCGTGATCCGGCTCCGCGCGACAACGACGAACCGACTCCACGGCGTCACGGTGCTGTCGCTCCGGCCGCTCGTCGCTGCGGCGACGCGCATTGGCTCTGGGCACAACGCGCTCGTGCCGGCGAGCCGCTTTGACTACCTCGTCGAGCTCCGCACCGACGCGTTTGGGCTCTTGACGCTCAAGCTCACGCTCGGTCTACTCGTTGACGCCGTGCCGTTTGCGCACGTGCGCGACGTCCTGGCTGCGACAGCGTTCCTGCGCGAGGAGCCTATCGGCGTGTACTGGCCGCCGCCGACGTTCTGTTATACGGGCGTCGCCGTGCCGCGCGACTGGGTCGGCGCGCTCATGCCGTCTGAGTACATCTCGGTCGTGCCCATGCGTGCGCGCACGGCAGGGCACTACGTCGGTCGCGCAGCTGGAGCGTCACGACGACACGGCGCGAGTAGTATCGGACCGGCTATTGGCAGCAGCAGCAGCACTAGCAGACTGAGTATCAGCCGATCGACTGGCTCGAGTCTCCCAGCAGCAGCAACGTGGCAGCCGTCGTCAGTCACATCTGCGCAAGACTCGCTGCTGCTGTTCCAGCGCGGCTTTGCTGGCACTGCAGCGCTCGGTGTGTCACCAGTCGACGATGACGGCGCTGAGCAGCGTGCAGGGCGGCTGAGCAGCGTTCGCAGACGCACGACCAGTGGCTCAACAGCGTCGAGTGCTGAACGCGGTGCTGTAGGCGCTATCGTTGCTGCGCTGGATCGAAGCGGGAGTCGCCGTCCAGTGCTCTCGGGCACGCCGCTGACGATCGCAGCGACTGTCGCGAAGCGCATCGTCACGCGCATCGCTGGCGACGTGAGTGAATGTCCGACGTTCCTGCTCGCGTGTTTGCTGCGGAGTGCAAACTTTGTGGTATCCCCTCGCGACAGCAATATTGGTATCAGTGGTACCAACACAAATGGTACGAATGGTATCAAGCGACCAACGATGGCGTGGCGAACTGGAGCGACGTTCGCACTCACGCGCAAGTTCTCAATCGACCGCGTGCTCGCCGACATGAAGCTCGTGTGCGTCCCTGCGCTCGTCGTGCTCAGTGAGCTGCTCTTCGTGCTACTCGATATCCAAGCGATCGCCGAGACGATCGAGCTGCGCAGTCTCGAGGCACTCGTTGCGCCGTTCTGGCTCCACGTCAACGACTCGCAGTGCTGGTGTGCAGCACCAGCAGTGACGTCGTCGCTGATGACGCGCCACCCGACGCGCGAGCAGTGTGCAGTCTGGAACCGTGCGATCCGACGATGCAAAGCTGCAGGCTTCCACCCCACGGCGTTTCGCAGTCGAGTGGTGCCGGCAGCGCCTGTGAGTGCGAGTGTGAGCGACACGGAGCAGCCGGCACGTCGAATGTCCGAGGCAGCAGCAGCACGAACTGTGATCGCTGCCGCACTACCCGAGACGACGATCGCAGTGACGACAGCCAGCAGCAGCGACCTCCGCGCAAAGCTCGATGCGCTCGTGCTGTGCGAGATCTTTGAGGCAATGGAGGTGCTCGACAGCGGCGTCATTGACATTGCTGAAGTGCGGTCGCTCGCCAAGGTACGTCGTCCATCAGGTTCATGTGGATATGTTCGATACTGAGGTCGAGCACGTCCAAGTCGTAGTCATAGTGTGAACTCACATTTGGACTGCATTGCACTTGATGTGCTTGTCGCGTCTCGACGGATTGCACAGTGTCGTCCGCTGGACCTCGCGACGCGCGTGCGCATACCAGCGCTCTTGGACCCGCTCGTTGTGCGCGAGTGTCTGAACGCAGACGAACTCGCGAGCCTCTCGGACATGCTCGACGCGCAGCAGGTCGCGGCGTTCAGCGCAGTGCTCACAGCGATCGTACAAAGCCCTGTAGTCGGCGATGCGCTCGCCGAGTTCGACCGCGTCGGCTGCGGCGAGATCGCGTTCGATGGTACAGCTGCCTGTGCATGTGCATGTCCGTATGTGTACGTGTCACTGCGCTGACGCTTGCACGCACTCCTGTGCTGCCGAACCATGATGCGCAGCGTTCGTGCAGCTGTGCGAGACCGCACTCGCATCGGCGCAGCGCGTCTTCCAGTCGATCGACGACGAGCCGCACGCAGAGGGCTTTTGCATGCGCCACGGCGCGACCGACGTCTTTGCACTCGACGGCATCTGTATGCAGTGCGCGCGCGAGGTGCGTGTATGTTTCGGCGTCTCGTTGCGATCGAGTGGACGTGAGTCTCTACGGCTTGAGGCGCTCGCTGCTTGCGTGTTGTTCGTTCACTGACACCCTAACCTACCACACACACACACTCACATATGAACTGTGCGTGGGTCGGTCTGCAGTACGTCGCACCGCCAGCTACACCACCAGCGTCGCCGATGCGAACCGCCGACTCGCAGCACGACGGCGGCGACTCGATCGTCGAGCACAATGCGGCGTCTGCAGCAGCGATAGCAACAGTAGACAGTGACAACACAGACGCTGTACCGGTCATCGGGCCGAAGCGCAAGCGTGGTATCGTGAGTAGTCGCGAGCCGAGCAGTCGACGCATCAACAGCAACATGGCGACTGCGTCGCGGAGCGACGACAGATCGCTGCATGCGATGCTCGAGACGCTCGAGGTCACCGAATCACACGTTGTGCACCGACACGCAAGCACTGGCCGCACGTCGCTCGGAGCGCCATCGAGTCGCGGCAGCTCGTCGCTTGCAGCACGGCAGCAGGCGTCGTCGTCAACGCCGGCTCTGAGCGCATTGACCATCGACCGGACGCTCGTGCCGAGCGATACGATCGCGCAACTCACTGCATTCGTCGACGACGCCGAGCGCCGCAAGCGCGACAGTAACCACCAGCAGCAGTCGCTCCAACAGCGCGAGACGTCCGATCGCTGTGCTGTTGGCCATACGAGTCGGCGCCGCGCGCGCAAGCGGCAGCACAAGCCGACCGACACAGCGGCGCCACGCGCGTCGACGACGTCGCTTGCGGCGCTTCTGCGCGACGAGTTGCGCATTGCGACGCGCGCGCGTGCAGTCGAGACAGTCACAATAGGACGAGGAACGACTCAGCAGCAGCGACCAGCAGCGATAGGACTTGTCGAGCGCGTTGCGAGCGCCGAGGACAAGCGCAAGAAGGTGCGTGCGTGCTTCGGCTGGTATGAACCATCGAGAGCATCTGCTGAGCCGCCATCGCTCTCTCTCTCTCTATGTGTGTGTGTGTATGTGTACAGCGCGACCGCATGGTACTCGCTGAGATCGAGGACGTGAAGCGCCGACTTGCAAAGCTCATGGGCGCCGAGTGCAGCTAGCGTCGAGGCATCAGTGTGTGGACATCTAGCAGCACGCGCATAACAATGGTCCGAGCAGATTGCATGTCAACTATGAACAAGTGCTGTGTTGACGCTCATTTTGCTCAGAGTGAATATCGTTGTGTTTGCAATTGAGTGACGTCATTGTTTGCTATTTTGTCGACTTGCGTCCTGCTCATGCTCCCAAACAGTCGAGCATGCGAAATCGACCATTCTCCAATGGCATCCCACTTTTTATGTCGCAACATCGGGAACACGAGTGTGCCAAATCCATTCCACGCACAGCGCGACACAAATCCTGCTTGAAGCGCTCATTGCTGCTTCCTGCAAGCGATCTCGCCAGATCGATCCAGCCGCAATCGCCAGCGTTCCGCGCAACAGCTTGCACTCCACGAGCAGCCACTTTGCCTTTTGCGTGCCGCCATCATTACCGACGACAACAACAACAACAACGACGTGACGCAACAAACATGACGACGCCTGACAACATCCATCTACCGAGCAACTTTGGCGGCGTCAGCGGGCTCTTGCAGACATTGCAGGACGCGATCACGCACGTGCCGCCCAAGTTTGCAGCCGTCGCAGGCACTGCTGCGTTCGCGTACTGGGTCGACCAGCAACTGCTGCTCACGAACGACCTGCGCAAAGCCGGTCGCCTCGGGCTCGCGCAGCTGTACGCGAAGCGCCTCGCGCGCAAGAACACGCTCGTGTGCGACCTGTTTGAAGCGAGCGTGCGCAAGTGGCCGCAGAAGCCGTGCATGCGGTTCGAGGACCGCACCGTAACGTTCGCGGCGTGCGACGCGATGGCGAACCGCGTCGCGCACTGGGCACTGCAGCGCGGTCTGCGCACGGGCGAGACCGTCGCGCTGCTCATGGAGAACCGACCGGAGTTTGTCGCGATCTGGCTCGGTCTCGCCAAGTTCGGTGTCGTCACGGCGCTCATCAACACGCACCTCCAAGCCGACGGCCTCGTGCACTGCATCACGCTCGCCGGCACGCGCGAGCTCATTGTCGGCGCCGAGCTGATTGACAAAGCCGCTGAAGTCGAGCAGCGGCTGCTCGGCACGTCGTTCCACGTGCTGCACGACCGTACGTATCCATTTGTGTGTTTGTATGACGTGTCTCTGCCAACGCTGCTCGGCCACTCGACTGACTGTTGGATACGATACACACCTATACACGACACGCAACAGCTGCGATCGCATCGCCTATGGACCTCACAGCGTACCCGTTCGCGCAGTCGCTCGACGCGCAGCTCGCGCCAATGGCGACAGCGCAGCCGCCGGCATCTGCACGCGCGTCGCTCACGAGCGCGTCGATCGCATTGCTCATCTACACGAGCGGCACGACTGGTCTGCCGAAGGCTGCGCGCGTGAGCCACTTTAGCGTGTACATGCGGTCGCTCGCGTTCGTGTATGCGATGCAGCTGAGTGCAATGGACCGTATCTACTGCGCACTGCCGCTGTACCACACGTCCGGTGGGAACTTGGCAGTCGGCATGATGGTCGCGAGTGGCGCGACCTTGTGCCTTGCACGGCGCTTCTCAACGACAAAGTTCTGGACCGACGTCCGTGCGTTCGACTGCACGGTCGTGCAGTACATTGGCGAGATGTGTCGGTACCTGTTAAACGCGCCTGAGCGTTCAACGGACAAGCAGAACCACGTGCGCGCGGCGTTTGGCAACGGCTTGCGACCTGATGTGTGGTCGCCGTTCCAGCGCCGGTTTGCGATTCCTACAGTCTTCGAGTTCTACGGCTCGACCGAAGGCATCCTCGGCATGCTCAACGTGTGTACGGAGGCAGCCGACCAGGGCCACTTGGGCCGCCGCGGCTGGCTCGTGAACCACGTGTCCGGCACTGTGATTGTACCGTACGACGTCGACACGGACACGCATGTGCGCGATCCACGAACTGGCTTTCTGCGCACCTGTCGCATCGACGAAGTCGGCGAACTCGTGTGCGCAATCGACAACGCGGACCCATCGAAGCAGTTCGACGGCTACTACCAGAACGACGAGGCGACAGCGCAAAAGGTGCTACGCAACGTGTTTCGAGCCGGTGACGCGTTCTTTCGCACCGGCGACCTCTTCCGCGTCGACGCCTCGCAGTGCTGGCACTTTGTCGACCGCATCGGCGACACGTTTCGCTGGAAAGGCGAGAACGTCGCGACGAACGAAGTGGCTGAAGCGCTCTCGGACTTTGCAGGTCTGTCGGACATTTGCGTCTACGGCGTGCAAGTGCCTGGCCACGACGGCCGCGCGTGTCTCGCTGCGATGGTCTTTGACGACGCGACGTTTGATCTTGCAGCGTTTGCAGCACACGTACAGTCGCGACTACCGACGTTTGCGTGGCCGCTGTTTGTGCGGCAGCTGGATACAATGGCGGTCACGGGCACGATGAAGCACGAAAAGGCCAAGCTGCGCAAACAGGGCATTGACCCGACAGTCGTGACCGACAAGCTCTGGGTCTTTAACAAAGCGACTGGCGCGTACGAGCGTCTCACAGCCGACAGCTTTACGCAATTGATTGCAAACTCGCGGCTGTAGGGATTCATGGCATCAGCGGATGTTGATACGCAGAATCGAGTGCACATCAGATCTGAGAAAAGTGCGACCCGAACATAGTATCATCAGTTTCTAATTGTGTGCGCCACTCGGATTCCCGAAATAGCTGCGTCGTTTCGTGCACGAATGTTCGCGCGATCGCAATGCTGCTGCTGCACGTCGCAATGTCGCGAGCTCACTGCTGGAAGCACCAACGCGCACAGAAGCCTTTCTTCCACCTCTCACCTCACAACCGCACGAGACAGCCACAGATACCACCATCATGTCGTGGCAGAACAACTGGGGCTCCGTCAAGTCGACGAACGCCAAAGCGTGTGCGCTCTACTTTGAGGTCGCAAACGTCGGCAAGACGATCGAGAGTTCAAAGAAGCGCGTGATCTGGCGCGTCAAGGTCGAGGACGGCCGCGAGTTTGAGATCATCCTCACACACTCGCTCGCATCTGGCAAGAAGATCCTGCGCGTCGACGGTATCGTCAAGTACACGTCCAAGTCGGTATGTATGAGGAGGCTGTTGTCACTTGTGTCTCGACTACACGCTGCTGCTGTTGCTGTTGTCACTGCGACGCTCACACAGAGTCGTCTCTTTTACTGCCAATGCAGCTCTCGTTTGGAGACTGGGACCATGTCTTCAACCTACCGGGAGGCTACACGGTACACATCATCATCAAGCCATCAGTCGAGCTCAACGACATGTATGGTGCGTACCTTACTCGCGATGCTCATACTATGCACACTGTAGACTGCAGACAAGGCATCGCAGTCAATGAGGCAGCTGACTAACGCACCACTGACGATCATGGGATCAATCAGACCTGATCATCGACGGCACGTCGTTCCGTCGCCTGCCCGACCGACTCGATCCGAATCGCGTCCGAGCCACGTCGTCGAACAGCAACAGTGGCGTCGTCTCGTCGACACCTGTGCGTGGCAGCAGCCAACGCAATGCTGTAGGTAGCAGTACCAATGGCTCGCGCACCAACTCGTACAACTACTCGAACGGCGCGTACGCGAGCGGTCCGTCGTCGCGCGAGAGCTCGTTCTCGCCGTGGCCATGTGCGCGCTGTACGCTCGTGAACGACAAGCCGCTCGCACCGATCTGCGAAGCGTGTGGCGCACCCAAACCCGACTACATCTGTACGTTTGTCACTCACTCTGGTTGCTCTGGTCAGCTACCGTCCAGACACTGTCGATAGTGCTGACAATGTTGTCACTCGATGTCGCTATCGTTCCAGCGCCAGACGATCGCCAGCGCGCCAAAGAAGCCGTGCAGTACCGTCCGAGTAGCTCGTCCGTGACGCGTGCGCCGTCAACGACAACAACGTCGTCGTCAACATCGTCGCAGCGCAGCAGCGCACCGTCGAAGCGTGCGCCAGACACCGACGACTTCTTTAGCGACCCCGTGTCGACGCGCAATGACGACAGCAACGGCTTCTCGCCATTCAGTTCGGACCCGTTCGCAGCATCGACTGCATCAGCGTTTGGACAGTCGACGACCACTAGCAGCACGCGCAAACCAACGACCGACGACATCTCGTCGATGCTCTCGGGGCTCGACTTTACAGCTGCACCTGTGCAGCCGACGCCATCACCACCGACGCACGAGCAGTCGGCAGCCGAGACGCCAGGCGATGATGCATTGACACGGGTGCGTGCAGCTGACAGACTGATTGACAGGCTGCTATGGCGTACACTCACACACTTGCTTGTCACAGTCTGCAAGCGGCGACTTGTGGGACTCGAGCATGGTCGATCTGAACCTCAAGCCGGTCCCGAAGACCAAGCCCGTGTCGGCCAAGAGCTACCAGACGCTCGAACAGGCGCGCATGCAGGCACCAAAGGACAAAGTCCCCGTGCTACCGCCGCCAGTGCCCGTGCCAACGCCAGTCGCTACCAACGGATTCTACGGCACGACAGCTGCTCCGACCGGCGGCGCGTACTACCAGCAGCAACCGCAGCAAATGTACAACACTGTCGGTAGTGGCAACGCAGGCTACGCGATGGCACCGACTGGATTTGCGCTTTCGAGCGTCCACAACAGCGCAATGGTGCCGTATGGCGGCCACTTCAACACCGGTGCACTGCAGCCCCAGCAGCAGCAGCAACAGCCGTTCCGTCCTGGGTTCCCACCTGCTGGTGCTGGCGCGCACGCGTTCAGTTCGGACCCATTCGCGACGCTGTCGTAGATTTCGACACTCGAATCGCGAGCAGCAAGGACGCGTCCAGAGCTAGAGCGATCGGTAGGACGCACAGACAGATGTGGGCACCCACACATGTCGCCTCCAGTACACTGGCGACGTCCTCGATGAAGCCTCTGTCCAGTGCATTCCCCCACTTATGCGACTGACTGGCTTTACTGACTACATATGAAGCCATCGCCATCTCTCATTCGCTCACGTCGGACCGCAGAGGCACCGGAACGACGTCTTCTGGTACAGACAGTTGCGGTTTATAGCGTGCGTCGAATCAAAGTCCGAGCCATTCGCGCGCGTGCCATTGAGAAAGCACCCTGCACCCGTGCAGTAGCACCGGAACGCATGCAAGTGGCAGTCGTCGTCGTTCGAGCAGCCGTCGAGGTGGTACGTTAGTGGGTCGTCGTCTTTGCCGCGCGTGACGGCAAACGTGAACGCGCCGAGCACGGGGTAGTGGTCCGACACGTCGACGAGCTGCATCTGCATGTTGCTCTTTGGTGCAGTCCAGTCGACAACGAACGGCGCGACGCGGTTCGCGTGGCACTCGAGCGTCGAACGACCAAGTGGCTGCTGGTATGGCGCTGTTGATATGTGTATACGCGAATGGGTGAGTGTGTCGTGGTATACACTCGAATGGATGGCTCGTTCGTCACGCCACGTACCTTGCGCGTAGAGCACGTAGTCGAGCCACTCGAACGGACAGCAAGGGCAATAGCACATCGTGTCGGGATCGGCAAACACGCGCCATGGACTGCCGTAGCTGCGGTGCTGGCCGTGGAGGGCACAGGGCGACCGTGTCAGTGCGTTTGGGTAGTACGTTCCGTTCTATCAACAACAAAAACACACACAGTCGACGTCAGTGTGTTGTACGTGCGTCCTGCTACTATAGACGTCCATACTGTCAAGCGCACCTTGTCGTCGCCCCAGCTCTGCATGTACTCAGCCGAGCACTTGTAGCTGCCCGCAGCGCCGTCGCGGCCGACGAGTACGTTCGATCGCGGACTGCGCCATCCCATACAAATAGGCACAGAGCAAGCAAGCGTCCTCGTCAGCATGTATGTAAGACTCGACCTCTTCGATCCATACAGTTCTTAGCGACGCACTCGCTCGTGAACAGCTGCGCGCCAATCGGATCGGGCGACGCCGCACCGAGCAAGTCAACGAGGTTTGCGACTTCGACTGGGAACGTGTGGTTGTCGACGTTAAAGTCGCCTGCAAACAGCAGTGGCTGCGCCATGTGTCGCACCATCGATCAGTCGTAGTGCAGACAGTCGTATACATATGTGTCAGTCAGGAGTGCAGTCTTTGTGTGACTTCATTGAATAAGCGCCATAAGTGTTGCCATAACGGTCAAATATTGCCTGAACGCACCTCATGATGTGGGATCCGAAGTGCATCGACAAAGCTGCGCATCTGTATGCAGCACCAGTGTCAGCATGCTCATGTGTGCGACACTAGATTACACACTGCACACATACCTGCTTGGCCTGCTGCACGCGGTCAGCTGCACCCTGTGGCGTCGACCACGCCTGCATGTGCGTCGCAAAGACGTTAAAGACCTTGGACGTCGTCCCGTCGTCAGTGGTCTTGAGCACGCGCGCGTACTTGACGCCTTTGGCTGCGAGGCAGTCCGAGTAGTGGCACGCACTGCGGTACACGTGCTGCGCTTCGTGGAGGATCGGCCACTTGGACACGACGAGCACGCCGCCATTGAGCAGACTTTGTGTGAAGATGTATAAGTACACTGTTTGCTGTCTATACGGCTACTACTACAGACAAACGTATAGTATACATACGTATGCACATACTAGACGCACCTTGTGAATGGATCGGGGTCGTGCAATACGCTCGTCGCATACGCAAAGCCGAGCTCGCGAAACGCAGCGAGCATAGCAGTGCGCTCCGCGTCGAGGTCGGCTTCGGCAAACGTTACGACGTCAATCGCGTCCGAGAGATGGAGCAGCGACGCTGGCACGCGCGCGAGGCGTTCGCGCTGTCCGTCGTGCGACACTTCGTACGGCCGTCCAAACACATTGTACTGCGTGTACGTACGTGGTGATGATGGAGGCAATCCGCATACATACATACATTGACCATTCACTTGTTCGGTGAGCGACGAGAGCGCTGCGTGCGTGGACATACAGTACACACTGCTACACGCAGCAGCGTACCTGCAGCACTTGGAACGTCATTGTGTCGACGACGCTGCTGCTATGAGCGACCTCGATGGGCGTGCGCACTGCTGGTGCAGGCGTTGGTGCGACTGATGATGCTGCTGGTGTGTGCCAGCGATGGCGCAGCAACGAGAACAGATTGGGAGCAGCTGCAATGCGATCAGCAGCGACGCTGTGCACGACGGCCACGAGCGTCACGAGCAGCAGCAGCATCGGTCGCGACTGCATGGTGCTTGTTGTCGAGCGACTCGAGTCAATGCGCACCGAGTGAAGACGCGCTTGCTTGAACTTGTCTCGCTCAGTTCTTCAACAGCAATCAGCACCCAGCAACCCAACACCCACCTTCACTGCAAAAATGTAGACAAACATGGCGGCACACAAATGTGATATACCCAGCAGATCCAATTGCGGTAGGTGGGACGACGTCTCGAACGTCCACTCTTCACTCAATGGACTGATTGAAACATCGGCTTAGCAGACACACACATGACAGAGTGAATCAGATACACCAATCGATTAACCAAGACCCGGTTGCCGAGAACAGCACACTGTTCGACGCTTCTGCCACCCAAAACCCCATTCACACTCACGGATCCAGAAATGGTCATTCCCAACGACGTGTTCACTCCACGTTTATCGTATGCATCACGTCTACCAGCAGCAAGTTCCCGATTGCTACACTGCTACAGCAACGAGCCCGTGCCGTACGCAGTCTCAGTGTCACTCGTAGCCGTTGTCTTCACTGGCGTCGTCACTTCTTCATCGTCCGTCCCATCAACAGCTCCGTCAACTGCATTGCGCCGCACGGTGCTCCAGTAAACGTACGCGAGCGACACGACAACGTTGAATGCGCCGCAAAAGAGCCAGACGTGCGCACTCTGCGCAAACAACACGCCGCCCAGCACAATGACTTTCGGGAGCGTGATCGCCCACGCGCCGACGTTTCCAAACGGCACTGCAAATGGCCGCGCCGTGTCGCGCTCAATGTACTTGAGACGGAGGAACGCAAAGAACTCGAGCAATAGCGTGAGGCTGTTGAGAGGAAGGGCAAGCGAGTGCAAGCTCGTCAGTCCCGCATCCGAGCACACATCAAAATAGCCGTTCTACTGTATCGACAGCGACACACACACGACACGACACGACACGACGTACTTGTTGAAGAACGTGTCGAGCACGACGAGGAACGCAAACGAAAAGTTCATGAGCAATGCTGTCGTGACGGTCTGGAACACAATTGCAGCGATCGGTGTCCCAAAGCGCGGCCACTCGACTGCGAGCGCGCGTGGGAGCATTGCGTAGTCCGCAGTTGCCCACAAAGCGCGCGAGCTGCAGGCCATGACGACGTTGAACTCGCCGAGCGTTGCGACAACAGCTGCTGCACCGACCCAGACGCCGAGCCACGGCGCGATCGTCATTGCAATCGTCTCGAGCGACCCTTCGTGCCATTGCGTAAAGTCGGATTGGACCATCACACCCGCAGCAACTGAAACGACCATCACTCTGTCAGTACGAAGCTATCAGAATGAGCCAGAGCAACAACGACGACGACCGTACCTGGGAACGCGTAGTTGATCGTGATGAGCACCATGGCAATGACGATTGCGATCGGGTACGTCCGCCCGCCGTCCTTGACTTCGCCAGCAACGCACCCGAGCGAGTCCCAACCTACGAAACAGCAAACGCAAATCGTCAGGTTTGTCCAATGCATTGGTCAGGCATTCATACAAATGTCCAGTGTAAAATGTCGCGACAAGCGAGTTGGCAAGTACAATACACACTGGCACACCGGTATCCCACCTTGGTAGTTCCACAGAATCGTCGAGAGGAACACCGACCAGTCGATCTGCGGTGCGACGCTGCCCCACGTTGCAAAGTTGAATGCTTCGATGTTCAGTGGCTCGAGCACAAACGGCGCGAGCACAAACAGCGACATGCCGACCGACGCGAGCGCGACTGCACGCATGCCAACTGCGTTTGCAGTAAACACAAACAGCAATGCAGCGCCTTTCACGATCCAGCGCTCGGTGTTCGACATCGCATAGCCGTAGCCGGACGCAAGGAACGCTTCAACGTAGCTAGATGATATGAGAAGAATCGTACTTAGTCGACTATATCGGACATTACTCAATCCTGCTTTACAAATAGCCATACAAAATACAATCAAAGCCATTCAGCCATACAAAATACAATGCAAACATACCTGCAGAAGAGTACGGGGTACGTCGGGAGGTCACATACGTTGCTTGCGATCGAGTTGAACGCGTTGACCCAGCCTGCGTACTCGCCGAGGCCACGACGGACCCAGAGGATGTACCCGCCGTTCTCGTCGATCATCGTACTGAGCTCAGCAGTCTAGCAATGTGGACGCATGTGTGAGTCCAGTGCTACACAGCAGCAGTATCCTATACAGTACGTACCATGAGCGCTTGCGGGAGGCCCCACGTGAACGGCAGCAGCACAACAGCAAGCAAAACAGGGTACGCGCCAGCTGCGCGCACAGCGTCTTCGACGCCAAACGGACCGGCTGCGACGGCAAAGTACGCGATGAACCCGAGCGTGATGTGGTTGATCGTGCGCTTCTTGCGGCGGCGATGATGGCCGTGGCTGTGGTTGGCGGCGTCGCTATTGCGATTAGCGTCACTGGCGTCGTCGTCGTCGTCAAACGACTGCTGGCCATTGAGCAGCGACGACGCGCTCGTCGGTGTCGGGACGTTGCGCCACGCCATGAGCGGCGAGCGATCAGCAGACGACGGCGGCAAGAACTGCAGCACAAACGCGTCGTCGCGCGAGTCGAACCGCGTGCGGATCGAGCGCGGCGTCGCGTTCGAGTCTGCGGGCGACGATGTTTCCTGCGGCTGCTTGTGGCGGCTGCGTGGCGCCTGCTTTGCAGACATGTCGGTCGTGCAGCGTCACACCGAGACCGTGGTTGATGCAGATGCGCTGTGCTCGTTGTCACGCGTCGTCGTGGTCGAGCGCTTGCGCGTGACGGCTGATGTTCTTGTTGGCTGGTGCCGCTTGGCTTCAAGTGACCTGCGACTCGTCACAAGGCAAGCACGATCTCGAGTTGATGCAACGTGGTGGGTGCATTCGCTATAGTGAGCACAAGCTGTTTTGGTTGCAGTGAGATCTGTGGATGCCTCAAAATGAATGCCTGTCACAGCATCGTGATCCGACATTGATTTCGGTCGATTGCACCATCCAATTTACGCGTGTCGTAAAAAGCTGTATTTACATTTGCTGTATGCACCAGTCGTTTTGTCGGCCAGCAAAATGGACAAGTTGGATGCTGCACGCCAAAAGTCAAGCTTGCGATGCACATCCTCAGTGTGCAAGTGCGTCCGTTGTCGCCGACGAGCGTCGTGTCCAGTGTCGTCCGATGCCGATCGAGCCAGCTTACCTCTTCGTGTGCACATCCTGTCTATCTGTGTATACATATGTACATGTGTGTGTGTGTGTGCCGAGCGCCGTGTGCGATCGTACACGAGACGCCGCTCTCCAACAGCCCGCTTGCGCGCCATGTGCACGAGTGGGTATAGTCTGAGCGCACAGCGAGTCTGCGAGGGACCCGTGGGCGATGTGCATTGCCTAGGAGAAGCCGCATGCATGCTCGATCGGTTGGGCTGCTGCATCGCTGCCAGCCGAATCGCTCTCGAGCGTCGGACATGTCTGCATCGAATCCAATGTATACGCGTGCTGTATGTGCAAGATACACTCTGTGCTTGACCGTCCTAGTGGTCGATGTCCAATTTTTCACCTTGCCATAGCGAACACGCCCTTTACTCACCGTCGCGTCGTCTCAGTCGGCGCCATGGTCTTAAGTGTGTGACATTCATTGTCAGTACCTGTGTGTGTATCTGTGTATCTGATGTCCATGTGTGTGCACGTCCATGATCTGCTGTATCAAACGGGTCGAAGTGAGGAAGAAACACGATTGTTGAGATCTTCGATGAGCGAAACAATAGACTACAATTCTCTGATCGACCCGAATCAAGCGTTCTTTTGTCAGTGTGTTCGTTCTGCTCGTGTAGCTGTCGTGTCGGTAGGTGTCGAATAGCGTATCATGCGTCAATGTCCAAGCGTACACAAGGACTCTTTGTCGACTAGCAGAGCTGTCCACTGGCTCGACATGCATGCGAGTTGTCGTTTGACTCGTAGATGCTCGCTGTTAGTGATCCAATAAACCATCGTGACTTTGCCATTCTCAGTCTGTACATCAGTCTCTTGACTCGTAGGATGTAGAACACTGACGTTGCGCTGACCTCTCGCTGACTTCGTGACCGATGCTGTCCAACTCCATGTAGAACCCAACTTCATTCATCCAGCTACGAACTCTCGTCCGTCCATCCCATCATCCGTCTGTCCGATCGTTCGTCCGTGCTGTCGTCTCCATACACTCGCTAGCTACGGATCATCCACTGACCCAATACGCATTCACTCCATGCATCATCCCATCGCTAACGCCAGTGCCATCAGCGACACTTTGCTAATCGTCGTCGCCGACCGTCACGTCACGCACGCGCATCGATGCGTTCGTTGCGGCCTTGACACTTGGCCGCGTCGCGATCCAAAAGAGCGAGTTCGTGAGCGAACTGCCGTCGTCGAAAAAGTCGAGACTGTTCACGAGCAGCCACGCCGCGGCCGGGTCAATGATCGCAAGGTCGAGGTACGCATATCCGCTCCAGCGCGCATCGATCGGGTCCGTCGTGCGCTCAAACGCCTGGGTCTGGAGTACCGGGTACTCTTCAAAGACAAACGCCGGTGAGACAAACGCTTCGGTCACGGGCGTGAACGGGATCAAGTTGATCAAGTGCATGTGCTCGATCTCGGGGCCAAACCACGTCGTGTACGACACCTTCGTCGCGCCAATCTGGCCCGTCATCTTGTTCTGCGCATACACGGGCTCGTAGATGTCGGCGCCAGCGGGCATCTGCCAGTACGTCTGGGCCGCCCTAATCTCAAGAGCTAGTAGTACGTGGCCAATGTGCTCGATCGCTGGCAAAGCAAGCGCTTGGCCGAGCAGGTACACGCCATAGTACGCGTTGATCGCTTCGCTCACGCTCTCTTGCGACTTGCCGCCGTCGAGCGTGTACACGCCGCTCGCAAACGAGTGGCCGTCAAACCACGAAAAGTGGCGTGTGAACGGAAAGTACTTGCTGTTTGTGTACAAAATGTCAGTCACAGTCAGTCAGCTATTCTAATTGAGCCTCAGAGTGACTCTTGTACATTCTAATACCAACAGCTTCAACATGGACAACGTACTCGTTTGGGTCGATGCTCGCAATGTCGCGCGTGATCGCGAGGATCGACGCGCGGTGCGTCACGCCAAACTCCGGACGGAACTTGGCGACAACTGCGATCGAGTAGAGCAGGTAGCCGTAGTGAAAGTGCTGGTAGTCGCACGTGTGCCGTACACCAACGTGTGTGAGTTTAGTACATTCAATCACCCAATCGCCCATTCACCCAACACAACGTACATGGTCGTTGTACCAGCCGTTCCCAAAGTCGGTCATGTAAAACACGCCTTTGAGGCCGTTCTTCGAGCACAAGCCGCCCCAGACGCTGTCGTAGATAAAGTGGTTTGCGTTCGAGCCAACGAGCCACGGCTTGAGCCACTTCTCGAGATCGTCGAGCACCGCGTCGCGAGTAGCTACATCGTCAACAGCGTCGGCAATGAGCACGAGCCGCGCTTGGCGCGCAACCTCTTTCCCAAAAAAGTACGGGTCGGTCGCAGTCGGCGTAAAGTTCGCCGAGTCGTTCAGCAGCGCAGTTCGGATCGCAGCCACGTACTCGGGCCGTGTGACTTCGCGCGGCGCGTCAAAGCCGACGGTAGGCAGCGGCTCATCAAGCGTCCAGACACTGCCAAGCACTGCTGTCATGTTTGACTTGACAGTGCGGTGGCCGAGTCGACCGACGACGTCGAATGTGTTCGAGTTATTGCGTAGCGTCGCTGCGTGGTGTGGGTGTGCGAGCATAAGAAGCTGAGTCTGAGACGCCTGAGATGAGGCAGCACGATCAAACATCGACTTGGTCGTCCAGTTGAACGTCACGACTGCGCGCGTCGACTCGACGCTGTGGCTCACTGTTGCGGCAACCGGGTACACGCTCGCACTTGCGTCGAGCAGCGAGACAGCTGCAGCGGATGGCACGACTGCGAGCCGCATAGCGCCAGTGTAGAACGCTGTATCAACGAGCCGCACAGTCGTCGGCGTCGTGAGTTCGCCGCGCAGGTTGTACGGCCGATTGTCGCGCTCGTGTGCGTATTGGAGCGTCAGCGTGCGCTCAGTTGCAAAGTAGAGCAGCCACGTCTGCGGTACCGCAGGGCCGTGCGTTGCGCCGTACACGTCGATTGCGAGCTCAAAGCGCTTTGCTGTAAACTGTTGGGGCGACATCAACTGAGATTCCGACTCCGACTCAATGCGGATGCCGTTGACAGCTCGAAGCGTGCCGTTCAGTTCGATCACTGGCAGTAGCTGCGCATACTCGACTGTGACGTACGGCGCGCCGCGCACGAGCAGCGCGGTGAACACGTGCGCAGTGTCGTTTTGCGCCGCTGTCTCGTTCTCAAAGTGGTATCGCAGTGCGACTGCGAGCGGATCGAACGCGCCAATGCTGCGCGACGTGCTGTTGCCGACTCCGAGCAGCGACGTCGATGCCGATGAGCTGTTGGCAAGCTGGCTGTAGCCTGTAAGACTCACGTCGGCGTGGAAGTACTCGGTGATGTTGCCGCTCGTTGCGACGCGGCGCGTGTCGCCGTACGACACATCGAGACGCCGCGGGAGACTGCGCACTGTGTACGGACTCAGCGTCACTTCACCGCCGCCTGTGAGCAGAGAATGAATGGACACGAGTGAGCGAAAGATCTATAAGGCCACAACAGCACACAACCAATAGCAGCCATGTTGTCAATGCGTGTGAAGGTGTACGAACGCACCTGGGTTCAGACCGTGGTCGTCACCGACGAGCAGGTTTGTCCAGAACGCGTTCGTTGGGATCGCGGCATCGACTGCGGCTGCGTCGATGATCTTGGGCGGGATCGGGTGCTTGCGCGTGACGTACGGCGGCAGCAGCGTCAGCAGCTCAGCGTCGCTGTAGTGCTGGCCATCGCGCAGCTGCGGCGCAGCATCTGCACTGTCGTCGCCGTCGTTTGCGCCTGCAAAGAGCCACCCGAGCGCAACGAGAGCGAGCGCTGCGAGCGGCAGCGCGACATACAGCGCGCGGCGCGTGCGCCAATGGGCTCGCTGCTCGCGCTCACTTGGCGACAGTGGCGGTGCGTTGTTGGTCGACGGCAGCAGCGGCGACGTTTCGGTGGGCGTCGGCGCCATCGTTGCTCGTGTCGATGTGGCCGTGCGTACGCAGAGCGGTCGATGAAAAGCGCGCGCGAGAGAGAGAGAGGTATGCGGCGATCGATTCGCTTTGGACGTGGCAAAGCAGAGACTGAGGTGACAGCGCAAGAGCGACAAGATATGACTGAGCAGCTCAAAAGATCTGGTCGTTCGACGAAATGGCCGTCACCCAGCATTTTTCGGGTCCATTCGCTGAGTTGTATTGGTGTGTGTATGCAAATGAGCGAAACGACGCGATGACGCTGCAGCACCAAGCAGCATCCGAGCCATTCCCAATCAAGCAAAGTGAAGTGCGACGCGACCAGAGCAGCCACGATGACGACGATGGCCACTTGCGTGCGCGCTGAACGACCGATTGATATATGCGGTCGCACGCGTGGACTTTGAGCGCGTTGTGTGGTCGATCGAGTCGTGCTCGGCATTCGAGCTGATGGCGTCACAAAGTCAGACGGTGTCACATGGCACACAACGAGTGGTCACGAGCGTGACGTCTCTCACGTAGTACAGGGACATCACGAATGCCAGAACAGATAGATTCTAGCAACGTGGATCTGTATGTGTGCGTAGCGAATCGATCGAGACTGCGTCTGGTATTGTAGACCACTTATACCAGTTCTGCAGCGTACTCGCTGACGGTCAGCTCGTGCTCGAGCAGCTCGTTCTCGTCTTTCGAGAAGTGGAACACGCCATTGACGCGTTTGCCAGCGAGCACGTGCGGGAGCCAGATGTGGTCATCGGCCCACATCTGGTCGTACGGGATCGCATCGACTGCGTACCACTGCGGCAGCATCTCTTCGCTCTCGGACGGCTCGCCTGTGAACGTGGTCGTTAGGAACACATGCACTTCCTGCCGTTTGGTCAGAGAGACGCATCGTCGCCACAGAGCGCGTGAGTCGCTATCCCTTATGCAGAGGGTACGCTGGCTGCGAGAGCACAGACAGGTCGACACACACATCGCACGCACCAGCACTTCCTTGGCATCCTCGAACGTGAAGAACAGCACGCCACGAAACGCGAGGTCGCCTTCATGCACGCTTACGTTTGCCTCCTCGCGGATCTCGCGCGCTGCAGCAGCGACGATGCTCGCGTCCGTCGAGTCCACCTTGCCACCAAAGCCGTTCCATTTGCCCATGCCAAAGCCGCGCTTCTTCTCGCCGAGCAGCACGTCGGTCACGAGCGGGACACCAGCGTTCGAGCTCCCAGCAGCAGCAACATGCTCGCGTACGATGAATGCAAGCGTGAGCACCTTGCGCGGCAGCGTATCAACGAGACGTCGTGCGAGGGTCGCCATTGTTTTGGTGGATGAGTGTCAACAGGTTCGTTAATTACGCCTGTGCATATGACGTTTAATAGTATTGTGATGATTCGTCAATACTAAATAGATCGTCGCCCAAACAAACACATGTTCATGCGCATCAACATGGATGCACGGCACTGCTCAACAGCTTGATTCGACATCTGCGTCGTTCAGTGCACGCATCGCACCACCCTCGAGTCTTGCACAAAGGACATACTCTGCCGATTGGAGTCCACACTGTCGCTGCTGACAAAAGGATCGTTCCGACCTGGTTCTAATTGCGGCGACGTGAAGACTTGCAGCGTGACGCAAACGCCAGTCGCTCGCTGTCACCACACACACAGACTCGTGCACCATGGCGAAAGTGCATGCTCTCAGCGCGTCGTCGCCGCCAGCGGTGATCCGATCGATCGTCGCGGTGGTGCGCTGCCATGAACACAAACCGCTGCGTGAGATCGCTGCGACTGCAGTCTGGAACGTCGCCGCGATCGTGCGCAACGCGATGCTCTGCACCGCAGTCGCCTGGCTGACCAACTGGTGCTACGCACAAGGCAACGTGTTCTCGCGCACGCCCATGCGCGAGCAATCGTACGAATCGATCGTCGCTGTCCAAGTCGGTATGTTCCACATCATCTCGAGCGCCATGGTGCTCGTCACGCTCGCGCAGGTGCTGCGGGATCAGTACCGCATCAACGACCCGCACGGACGCGCGCCGGCGCTGTGGTTCTGCGTCGCCAAGCTCGCAAAGCGCACAGCCGTGCTCTTCGTAGTCCTGCTCGCTGTCATCGCGCTCGTGGTGTACGTCATATACATCAGTGCGCCAAAGTCGATGCGACCACTCAAGCTCGAGTTCTACATTGGTTGTATATGCAGCATGGTCTTCATCAGCAAGATCGACCTCGTCGCGCGCGAGGTCCTTCGTCAGGAGACCGTCGTGCGCCGCCAGAGCGTCGAGACGCTCCAGGACCCTCATGTGATCCAGCAGATCCTACAACAGCAACAACAACAACAACAAGCTGCACCAGCGCCAGCGACACCACTCCAGCACGACAGCACGCCATCGAGTTATTACTCGAGTCGCCGCCGCATCATCCTCGAGCAGCAGCGAGCTGACAACGTTGCGAAACGACGCGGCAGGTGCTCCAAGTACTGGCGCCATTTCCTCTCGACGTTTGGGCTCGTCCTGTTTGTCTTTGTCTCAAGCGTGTACGTGCAGCTCACGCGCCGCTTGAATCCGTCACACGCACAGTACACGACGTTCCTGCTCTTTACATGCGCGAGCACGCTGCTCAAGGTCGCAATGCAGGAGCTTGGGAAGCGAGCAGTGCTACGGCACAACGTGCGCGACATGCGCGTCATGTGCGTCGCCGTCGGTGTCCCGACTGTGCTCATCGACACGCAGATCCGACTGCGCATGATGCAGTTTGGGTCCCAGCAGAGCACGATGGCCGGGACGCTGCTCGTCGCGCTGATCGAGGTCGCCATGCGCGTCGGCAAGGTCTGGCTCCTCAAGTACGAGATGTATCGTCGCGAGCGCGCGGTCGCCAACGCAAACTCGCCGACCATCGGAACGCTCGAGCGATCCATAGACTCGGCTACCACAGCTCCATCTCCAATAGCGCCAATCGCTGCAGCCTCAACCGCCGCTCCAGTTCCAGTCGCTCAGACAAGCATCGACATCCAACGCTGGCGCTCCAAGCTCTGGAAGCTCTTTGCAGCCGAGGTGTACGCCGACATGGCGGCCGAGTACATTGCGATCGGCTGCTCGTCGTCGATCCTCTACTTCTACGGCACGCATCCACGCTATGCGCTCCGCACTGGCGCTGTGCCAAGCAAGCTCGAGCAGACTGCGACTGCAATGGCCCAGCTCGTTGTCGAATTCGTCGTCGATGTGCTTGCGTCAATGCTCGAGCTCCGTCGCGGCATGGGCTTTGGCGAGCTGCAGCGCCACAACGCGTTCCTCGTCACGCTGTTTGTGCACCTCGCGATCGTCAACGTCCAGATCTCGTCGGCTGTCTACCTCCTCGGCGCGTAGCGTCACATACAATGACCAAGTCAAATGATCTATCCATGCATCGATCTATTTGATGGGCTAGTTGTACGCGAGTAAATGTATGGGGCGAAATGACTGGCTGTCGAGGCGTCGACTACGCATGAAGCCTACACTTCTACCGTCAACCCGACTCAGTCGCTGTCGTGACGCCGCCGCTTGCTGCTCTTCTTGGAGCTCTTGCTGCGATGGCGACTGCTCTTACTGCGCTTGCGCTTGCGTCGTGAAGCATCCGAGTCCGAGCTGCTGCTGTCACGGTCGTCACTGCTGCTATCATCGCTACTGCTATCATCGCTACTGCTGTCGTCACTCCGCGAGCGCTTGCGGTGCTTGCGCTTCTTGCTGCTGCTGCTTTTGCTAGTCGACGCGTCGGTCTTGCGCCGCTTGCTCGGCTTCTTCTTCGTCCTCTTCTTACGCGAGCGCTTGTCTGCGTCGTCCTCGCCCTCGGACGACGCCGAGCCGTCGTAGATCGCGGCGAACGCCTGCGGATTGAGGCCGCTGCCAGTCGCAGCCTCACCGGCTCGGCTCGATGCTGTACTACGATTGCGCTTGGCGGCTGCCGCCGACTTGCGGATCGATTTGTCACGGCTCGCGTCGAGCTGCTGGCGAAACTGCTCGGCGCTCTGCGCGCTCGGGTCGCGCTCCGACTCGGCACGCAGCTTCTGCAGCTTGGCGCCGACGAGCTGGTCGTACATCTTTTGCAGCGTCTGCTGCGAGTTGGCAGGCATTGTGACCTTGGACTTGCCGTGGTCCTGCCGACGGTGCCGCGTGCACGTGCCAGTGTAGCATTGTGGGCACTGCGACATCGTGGCGCGTGTGTATGCGCAAGAGACGTACGATCGGAAGCGAGCAGACTGGCAGAAGTCACACGCGCGCACGTGTCAACGGAGCTGCTCGTCGGTGACAATGGCCCACGTTTGGCGCGCAAATGAGATGAGGCACGAATATGACTTCAAATAGAAGACCGAGGCAATTTTGACAACCTACAACTGCTGACAGCTCAGTCGATCGATGCCTGCACACTTCTAGTACATGCCTTCCCATACATACGTGTATTGCTTTCGCCTTCAGGCTCAACCTGCTTGCTTAGTACACACAGTCAACATGCATCCTACACTGTCGAAACGCGCTCGTCCACTCGACTACGCTTCGTGCTGACTCGCCATTCGACTACATGCACACCCACTACGTCAGACAAACTCGCACGCAATGCGGACCTTCCCAGCCTTGATACTCCCAAGCGCACCGATACCACCACGCGGCGTCGCAGCAGCTGCCGCAGCCTTCGGCGTCGGCACCGCATCGTCTTCAGCCTCGACTTCGTCAATCGCTGGCTCGTCACTTGGCGCCGTCACAGTCGCCGACACGATCTCGACCTTGACGTTCAGGTACCCGAGCGCGTCGCCCGCGTCGTCGCCCTTCTCCGTCCACTTGATCCGCTCGACTTGCGCTGGTTTGTCGACGGTCGAGAGATCAATCGTCTTGACTGCACGGCCGAGGCGTTCGTCATGGAGCATGCTCTTATCCTTGAGCGAGAACGTGACGGCCGACGGCGTCTTGCCGCTCGCAACGTCAGCCGACGAGTACGGAAACGGAAACGTCTCGTGCCACGTCGCAGCACCCAAGAACGTCTTCTTGTTGTCCGTGGTCGTAAACGTCATCTTGGTCGTGTTCGTGCGGCTCACGCTCGCGCCGACGTGGATCGAAATGTACGGCGTGATGTTCGGAGTACTGCTGCCGAGGTTCCCGAGCCCGAGCATGCCGCCGCCGCTTGCACTTGTCGTCTTGAGGTCTTCGACGCTCTCGATCGTCACGATCACTTGAAAGTCGTTCTCAGCAGCGCGGAGCTTGCTTGCTGAACCACCGAGGTTCAGTAGCGCCGAACCGCCGCGTGGCGACGACGCAACGAGCAGCTCGTACTCTTTCTCCGACACGTGGTGGCTCTTGTTCGTCTTCGTGTCGTCCGGCTTGACGCCGGTCTTGACCCACGCCGCGAGGTTCGACGCAAACGCTGGCGGCTTGAAGTCGTCGTGGAGCGTCGCCATCGAGAGGATGCACTTGCCAATCGTCTTGTCGATCGCGCCGCCGTACGAGTCTTTCACAATGACCTGCACTTCCGACTCGCCGCCCGACAGTTCGACCTGCGTCTTCTCGTTCCACACTGGGTTCAGCGTGTTGTACAGCACACGCGTCTTGAGCACGACCTTGTTGTCGATCCGCACGACGCACAGCGGGTCGCACGAGTCGTCCGAGAGCAAGCCGCTTGCGCTAATGACTTCGAGCGTCAGCCGCGTCGGTTTGTAGTGCGACTCGTCAAACTCGGCAATGAGCTTGTTGCGCACAATGAGCTTTGGCTGGCGACGTCGCCCGCCAAAGACCGACCGGTCAACGACCGTCGACTGCACACCGAGCGCGAGGCTGTGCGATGTCGACGTGAGCCGCTTGAGGATCACGACGCCAGGACCGGCAATGCCCGACACGGTACCCTGCACGAGACCCGTGACACCGCCGCGCATCGCACCTTGCACGGGCTTCGTAAAGATCCCAGTCAAGCCCTTGCCAAAGTCCTTGGCGAACTGGATACCGCCGTCGAGCGGCGCAATGCCAGTCGGCGAGTCATCGCTCTTGCCGTCGGCACCGCCGTTGTTGGTAGTGCGCTGATCGTCGTCGTCGTCGTCGGCAAACTCACCAACGAACCGGTCGAGCGACCCCGTGATCTTTGCAACGGTCGACGCACCCGACTTGACGATCGTCTTGCCGAGCACTTTGACGCCCTCACCGCGCGTCTGCGCGTCGCCGAGCACTTCGCCTTTCGTGATCTTGAGGAACTGCATGACGCCCGACCCGAGGTCTTCGACCAACCCGATCGGGTTCCCAATGATATCGGCACTCCCAACGAGTCGATACGCCTGCAGCACGCCCTGGCGAATGTAGTTCTGGACCAACTGGTTCTGCAGACGCTGCTTCGTCGACAGGCATCGGAGGATCACGATCTCGTTGAAGCTCAGCGACGGCGAGCCGCTCAAGTTCGAGCCGACGAGGCCAATCACTTGACTCAAGAACCCGACAACGACCGACCGACCGTTCCCACCAGTCGAACTCACAATGTCGTTCCGCGTGATCGCGTACTCGAGCTCAATGCTGATCGCGTGAATCCGCAGCACGTCAAAGTACACGAGGTCGTTGTGCACAACGGCAATCGTGCCGTCCGACGTGATCTGCATGCCGGGCACTGGCGGCACGCGGCGCGCAAGTGTCGTCTCGAGCGTCGTTGCCGACCGGATCGCAATCGTCGCGTCCGACACGAGGTACGGCTCGAGCAACTTCACGAGGTTCAGCAAGTAGTCAATGTCGACCTTGAGCGACACGCTGCTCAAGTCCACGTCCAGCAACTTGTACGTCCCGACCTTCGCCGCGAGATCCGCGTCGAGCGTGAGCCGCAGCAATGGCTTTGGCGCAGCATTGCCGACGCTCCGGTCGCTGTAGCCCGCGTCGATCGGGTTCAAAATGACTGGGAACTTGGCACTTGCGAGCATGTCGTCGAGCTGGAGGTTCAGGATCGAAAAGACCCACGCGAGTGTTGCTGGTGCTTTTTGGACCGTGAGCACGTCGAGCGATGCAAAGAAGACTTCCTGTGGTGCGGCGTCCAAGAGCGAGAGCCCAAAGCCCGCAAACCGAATGTCAAACGACGACGCAAACAGCATCTTGCGCTGCGCAAACTCGGTCTCGAGCTCGGCATCCTGGCCCTCGAACCGCTGTAGCTCGAGCTCCTTCTCGACAAACTTGAACACGCGCGTCGACTCGTCGACAACGACTTGCACGACGATCTCGTACGTTTTCTTTGCACTCGCCGACTTGTCACCCGGCTCGAGCGCGAGTTCGAGCGTCAGCGACTCGTGGTACCCGACGTAGTCAATGTCGTACTTCTTGGACTTGGGCTTGAGAGCATCGCGATGAGACACACGAATCTCGACGTCGCGGTCTTTCGACAGCGGGTTGTACCACGCAAACGCGTGCCACGTGCCGGGCACGACCGTCATGCGCTTCTCTTTCTCCGCGTTGTGGAACAGCGACGACTCGCCGAGCTGCGCGCACTCGATCGTAAACGGCGTGTAGTTCTCAATGCGGTACGGCGGCGCACTTGAGACGTCGCTGAGGATCACGTACACGTACATGTCGATGACCTGGACGCTCGCTTGGCAGATGATATCTTTCTGCCGCGTCGGCGAGTACATTTGGACGTACAGGTCGCCGGCTGCGTTGATTGGGATCGCAAACGACCACTTCGCCGCTGTCGCGTCGTCGCTCGTGCTCGCTTTGCCATCCCACTCGGTCGTGAACGACACCGAGACAAACTTCTGGCACTTGCTCAGGTCGTCACTGCGCTTCAGCGGCGCAAAGTGGTACATCGGCGTCGTCTCGCCGTGCTCGAGCGCAACGTGGAACGCTTCAACGTCGGCCGCGCTGCGCTTGCGGAACTGGTCCGTGACCTTCTCGACGTCGCTCTCGGTCGCGCCAAAGCTCTGGACAAACAGCTTCTCTTTCGTGCGGTTCTGCACAAAGAACCGCGGACTGAGCGTCAGACCAACGCCGGGCTCAAACATGCCAAAGAGCCCTTCGACCTTGACCGCAAACACGGCCGGGCCGCACACAAACTCGCCGACCGTATTGATCGTCGCCGTGTTCATCGGCTCGGACCACGTCGCACGGGCAACAATGTCGTCGCTGCTAGGCGTTGGACCGACGGCTGTTGCTGGCATGAGCCCCAGTGCGTCCCACGCTGCTGGCCGCGTCGATGTCGGAGCAGTCGGCTTGAGACTCAACCGGTTGTAAGCGAGCGACGTGATGATCGGGTGCGTAAACTCAGGTGGGACATCGAGCGGCGTGATCGCGCTGCGCTTTGCACCCGGTGCTGTCGATGCGTACGCAAAGTCAAACGACGTGCTGTTCACGATCCAGTACGGACTAAAGAACCGCACGACGCGCGGGAGGCCAGGAAGCGACAAGCGGTCGACACTCAGCTGTGCGCCGTTGCTCAGCTGCACGAGCTCGCGCGCGATCGAAAACTGCTCGACTGGCGCGTGGATCGCCATGAGCATCGCTTTCGACCACGGCGACGCTGTACCGTTAGAAGCGACAACGCGGACTGCAATGTACCCGGGTGCGAGGCACGACACGCCTGCAATCTCCGTGTCTTGACCGGACGCGACTGCACCCGTGAAGATCACGTCAGTGTCCAGCGCGGACGCCTCGTCGCGCAAGACGTTCTCGAGGCGCGCAAACGCAGCAGTCACGTTCGCGCCAGCGGCCTTGACGTTGTACTCGGCAAAGCGGTACTCGACCGTGTACGGCAGCGAGTTGCGCACGACAAACGGCGGCAGGAGCGCGACTTCCCACTCAAAGTGCGTGCGCAAGTGCCAGCGCCGCACGAGCATGTTCGGTGCGAGCTGCTTGACAATGTGCGTGCAGCTCTCGTCAGTCTCGCCAAACACGATCGTGCCGCCACGGCGCTGCTGCGTCGTCGAGGCGCGCGCTGTCTCGTACTGGTACAGCGCATCGACTGCAGTAGTCGACACGAGCACGTCGTTGTCGAGCCGGCCGCGGATGATCCACTGCTCGCAGTGCTCAGGACGCGCGTACACCTCCGTGACGCCGCGCAAGACTGTGAGTGGCAGCGTCATGCGCTCGTTCGGGCGGAGCGTAAACACTTGCGACGGCACCGCATCGCGTCCTTCCGCACCGAGCGTGAGGTACTTGACGTTGTACACCTGCGAGCTGTGGTTGCAGAAGTACAGATTCGACTTGAGCACAAGGCGCTGCTTGTTTGGGTCTTCGAGTCGGCAGAACGCCGTGACAAACAGCGTTGCAGCGTCGCCAACGACTGGGACGTTCACGCTGCCAAACTGCGGCAGCGCGACAGCAGCTGCAGTCGCACCCCACTCGGCGATCGCTAGGTTGTTGAGCGTCGCTGTGCCGTCGCTTGCAATGGCAATGCACTTGACGTACTTGCTCTCATTCGGTGCAAGCACGAGCGCGTCCGTTGCGCCGTTGAGCGTGAGCGTGACTGCAACGCCCGTCGAGTTCTGCACGAGGCAGTCGGCCGCGTCCGCAGCGCGCGATGCGAGCGCCGAACGCATGCCGTCCTGGTGCTGCTGCAAAGCCGTCTGCTCGGCTTCGCCATCGAGCACGTCCATGAGCGTGCGGTACGTCTTGAGCAGTCCTGGCGTCACGTTGATTTGGAACCGCTTCGCAGCTTCGACAAGCACCGAGAAGCCGTTCTCGCCTTCAACTGCGCTCAGCCCGGCGTTGAGCTCCCACGGCTCAATCACGCTCTCCATGTCGTCCGCGATCTCGCTGTAGCACGACGCAGCGACGTGGACGCCAAAGAGCGCCGTCCACGCTGCCGACTCGGACGTTGCAAGCGCGATCCAGTCCACTGGCCCATTCTCGTCAATGCCTTTGCCCGAGAGCTCGACCGAGACCGTGACGTCCTGGACATTAAAGTCGCCGCGGCAGTACCGCGCAGGGAGCTCAGCGTCGGTCAGGACAAACCGCACGTTTCCGACCTGAATGTCGGTGCTCACAACGAGCTGCTTCTTCATAGCAGTCGTCTTGCTCGCAAGCTGCACGAGCTGCTCAGTCTCGCTCAGCGCGGCGCTAAAGATGCCGTCGCGCTTGCGCTTTGCAATCACGCGCGCGGCGCTCTGGTACTCGCTCACACCGCCGCACGGCGTGAATGGCTGCACGAGCCACGCAGTTGTCCCAAGCGACGGCGCGTCGTGCTGCGCGTTCGCATTCGCCTCGTCCAAGCTCGGCGCAACGACCGTGTTCCAGCAAAACTGCGCGGCCTCGTAGTTCTGGAGCAGTCGCACGAGCTTCTTCTGGACATCGAGCGGCGCTTGCGTCCCGATCGAGTGGCGCTCGACGCGCGCTTCGGCGGTAAACAAGTCCCAGAACCGCTCGGCAACGCTCGGATTCGACGCGAGCTGGTCGCAAAACTGCGCTGCGGACGTGATTGTCGCGTCACAGAGTTGCTCGAGCACTTGCGTCGAGCGGTACTCGCCGCCGCGGAGGTTCAGGAACCCGCTGAGGTCGCTCGTGCCGGCTGCTTCGACGCTCGCAGTCGCTTTTGTTGCACTGTCGCCATTGCTACTGTCGTTCATGAGCAGGTCGTCGCGGAGGAACGCGCGGAGCTCGTCAAACTCGAGGTACCCGTTGCCGTCGCGGTCAATCTCGTTAAAGAGCACGCGGACAAAGTACTCGAGTTCGCGCTCGAGCAGTGCGTCGCCGACTTTGACGCGCCGCAAAAGCAGCAAGAGCTCGTTCAACTCAATCTGGCCGTTCTGGTTCGTGTCAATGTCTTCGAACAGCCGCCGCATGCGGCTGAGGACGACGTCGAGCTGCGCTTGGCGCTGCAAATCGGCTTGCTGGAGCCGACTCGCGCGCTTGAGCTGCGCTTGCTCGGGTGTCGTCGTCTCAATGGTGCTCAGTGCTTGGACGCACGACGCCATGAGTGCAAGACTCAAGTCCGAGAACGCAAACACGCAGTCCGGCATGTGAACCGCGACGGTCTCGCGGTGCAGCCGCGCGTCAGTTGCGTCCTGCGCAAGTGTGAACGCAAGGTGGATGCTCGTAGGTGCAAGCAGCGCTTCATACGCGTCGTCGCTGCTGTCGAGGTACCGCGCGAGCATGCCGACGTTCGTTGCGTCGAGCTCGATCGATTCGCGCGTTGCAGTGCTCGATACCGCGAGCTTGAGCGTCAGCGGCAAGTCGACGCGGCAGTTGATCACAGCGCTGCTGCGCGGCTCGGTCACGACGTCAATGTCCGAGTAGAACGACTTCGCAAACGTCCGCGCAGGCGTAAGCACGACGTGGCAGTCGTCGACTGCGACTGTGAGCTCGAGCTCTTTGCCGCCAAGGAGACTGAACGGCGCCATCGACACAATCGGTTGCTGCTGCTTCGACGTTGGCGACGTCGTCGCTGGCGCTGCTGCTTGTGCTGGACCATCACTTACACTGTCGTGACCGCCACTCTCGGGCGGCACAAGCGCTTCAAATGATGGGCGGGCAGTAGCAAGTGATGTGTTTGCGCTCGTGCTCAAGCGGTCGACGCTCATGAGGAAGTACTCGAGCGCATCGGCTGCTGCAACGATCTGCAAGTGGTTCAGACTCGCAGCAACGAGCTGCTTGCCCGACGCGTGCTGCACCACGTGCGCACGTAGCACTTGCGGCCGCGTCGCATTGGCGCCTACGTCCGCAGCGTTGCTAAAGTCCGCATACACGAGCTTCGACGCAGGCGACGCAGCTGGGCCGGACGCGGTCGACGCGCAGTGCACGACAAACAGCATGTGCTCGAGCTGGACGTCAATGTCCAGCGTGCGCGTGTCGTCGGCACCGTCATCAGCTGTGCTGTCCGCCTTGTCAATAGCTGCAAACGTTTGGACGTGCACGTTGAACGCCGCAAACACGACCTCGGCGATCTGCGTGTCGGCTTCGACAAACGCGACGCTCAAGCTCGTGAGCTGGAGTGCGATCTGCATCGACTTGAACATCACGTTGTCTGGACGTTTCGCGAGCTTCGCCGTGAACGCAATCACGTCAGCAAACGTGAAGTCGGTCTCGCTGAGCCCGAAGTGCGCGTTGAGGCCAAGTGCAGCACAGCGCAGACGCGTGAGTTCGTCGATCGACACGGTCGCTTCGATCGCCAGCAGCTTCGCAGCAGCGTCGGCTTTGCCAAAGTTGGCAATGTAGAACGCCCTGTCATCGTCCGAGAGCGCGGGACTCGCTGCGGTCTTGTCGCTCTCGAGCAATCGCACGCTCTTGACGAGCGTCTGGTAGTCCAAGACCGGCACGAGCAGGTCGCGCAAAACATACGCGAGCGGTTCGCGCGCAAGCGCAACAGCGTTTGTCCCACCGAGCACGAGCTCGACGCGGCACACGCGCTTCGCAAGCGGCACGGGCGCAATGTTCTCGACGATCCGCAGCACACGCGCCATCGGCGGCACGTCGAGCACGAGCGCGACTTCAGGCACAACAAACAGCGCGACTGCACCATCGCGTGGGCCAGTCTTGAGGCGTGCGCTGTCGGTTGCAACGACGGCTGTGTCGGTCGTACCAGGAGCAGTAGCAGCAGCTTCGGCACTGAGCTGCTGCGCGTACACGCCAATGTCCGCGATGCGCACTGTGTGCTGCACGCGAATGTCTTCCGACGTGAGCACGAGGTCGAGCGCTTGCTGCGCGTCGTCGTGCTGCACTTTTGTCGTCAGTGCAAGCGTTCCGACGCTGATCGTTGCGCGTGTGAGCGACTGCGACTGCGTCGACGGCTGCTGCGTCTGCGCTGCCGAAGCGTCGTGGCTCGTGACGGTCACGCGGACGTTCGTGATCTTCACGTCGATCTGCGCCATCACGTGCTGGACAATGCGGTCTTTGTACGAGAACGCATGCGCAGGTCCAGCGTCAATCTGCTGCTGCTGCTCGTCGCGCGTCTTCTGCAGTACGAGGTTCGTGAGCCAGAACGCAACGTCGTTCGCTTTCATGACCGCTGCGTCCGCGACTTCAAACACGCCGTCGGCATTCGGGTCAACCAACGAAGCGTCCACGTCGACGTCTTCGAGCTCGAGTATGACCTTCATGCCCAACGTAAAGTGGATCGTGAGCTTCTCGATAGCGACGCCACGGAGCGTGACAGGCGCAATGCCCTGCTTTGCGAACGCAAGCGTCTGCAGGAACGCATCGGCGAGCTTGACAAAGAACAGCGTGATTGTCGTGCCCGACGGCGCACCTGGTCGGTCTTCCCATGCGCCAAAGCCGTACTCGACCTTGAGGCACGGCTGCAAGTACGCCGACGCGAGGCGGTTCACGAGCGCTGTGATCAGCGGGAAGACCGTGAGCCGTGCAAGCGACGGCACGACGCAGAGCGACAGCGGCACGAGCACCGACAAGAGCGCTACGAAGAGAAACATCGTAGGGCTGCGGAAGAGAAACAACGTGGTGACGTCGTATACAGTGCGGTCACGCGCTGCTGCCGAGTGCTACTGCGACAGGGAACGGAACGCAGCAGCAGTCAGTCGCGGCTCGAGCCGTGTCTGTCTGTGGATATGGGACTCTCTCGTACTCGATTGGAAGGATCGTGCGTGTGAGGGCACGCCGTCTGTGTCGGTACGCGTGCGTGTAAATGTGTGTGGATGTCCTGGAGCAAGTGGCAGCTGGGCGTCTCCAACGTCGCGCGCGTGCAAGAGCGACTCGGCGGCGAGGAGGCGATTTCGGAACTGAGGCGCCCCACACGCATGAACCAGCAGCAGCAGCAGCAGCCACAAGCCACAAGCCACGCAACAGGTTCATTCTGCAAGATTGGATCGCGCCAGAACATTGCTGCAACAGGCTGGAAATGCGGCAATAGATGCGACGTGGTTGACGCCTTGACATTCCGACTCGAGCGGATGAAATGAGGCTTGTGGATACGGACGTTTAGCTTCACTCAACAGACGAATGTAGACTGCAGCTGCTATCCCACGGTCCGTAAAACAAGGTTGGGTATCTGGAATTCGACACAATCAACTGCCGCTTGCAAATGATTCGCTAGTTCTGTGCAGCCACATTCGAGCAAGCGCGTACTTCATTTACACAGGGTATATACTTCTGGGATACCTCATTGTAGACGTAACAAAGAGGATGATTTATTGCAATTGACAGTGGGAACCTCAAATAACCCTGCAACGAAACTCTGTGCGTTAATACAAATCGATATCTGACGTCATCAAACATGAAATCGAAAACGATTAAGTACGAAATGAACAGCAATAATATATAACTAAAAGTGAAATGTTGACCTGGACTTAGATCACAGCAGGTTATTCTGCATTGCAACGCACCACGCTGTCAGTAGAAACGCGTGTCGTATGTATTGAAGAAGCGCCATCGCTATGGATTTTTCTGTTCGCCATCACGAGCATTTGTACCTCATATTCGTACTGTTTATATTGTATTTACTCTAATTTGATTCAAATAATTATAAAAACGAGGCGTATCACTCCTTACGCAAACATGGCTTTTTGCAAGAAACAAGCCTGTTCGACCGCCACAAGACCATGTGTTGCCGCGTCTCGATAAGAAAGTACGATATCAATCGAGTTTGCGATGTCCGCCAAACGGCATGGAAATGTCCACCCCGTTGTTGGCGTGTATTGGATGTTTATTCGATCCTCCGATTTAGTCTTACAACATCGTTGTCAGGGTAATATAACTAACAGAACATGAATACACGGTGTAAACATTGGGTAAGCTGGTTTATTATATTCAATTAGACAATACTATACT